>CM063291.1:1241639-1346639 GCA_032173965.1 Sitta carolinensis
TTTTGCTCCAGGCACCGACCCTGCTGATCTCGGTGGTCCAGGACCCCCGAGGGTGTTGGGCACGGGGCTGCACTGGCCACGAGCCACAGAGACCCAAGGCAAATGATTTGTGTTCTTACACTTGACTGGGTGAGTGTCCTGCTTTTCCTGTCCTCTAACAACAGGGGATTACCTTCACCTGCCCATAACTTTATTTCCTAGCTCTTCAATAATTAAAGTTTGAGATGTCAGAGGTCTTCAGGTTTGATCTCAAAGCTCCCTTCCACTCCAACCTCACAATTCCCATCTCAACACCCTTCGCCGCGCAACCACGTTTGATGTTCATCTTCCCCTTCCACCATTCCCCACATCCCAAATCCTGGAGTTTGTGCCCAAAAATGAAGATTTTTTTTGCTCCCAGAACACACAAAACCCGCGGCACCGACCCTGCCGATGTCAGCGGTCCAGGAGACGCCGATGGTGTTGGGCACGGTGGTGGAGAGGCGCACGAGCGAGGTGATGTTGATGGGCCTGCTGGGCCGCTTGGGCTCCACACCGTTCTTGGTGGGCGGCAGGTAACCCTGCGAGAGAGCACGGGCACAGCATGGGCACACCATGGGCACAGCATGGGCACAGCATGGGCACAGCATGGGCACAGCATGGGCACAGCATGGGCACACCATGGGCACAGCATGGGCACAGCATGGGGACAACATGGGCACAGCATGGGCACAGCATGGGCACACCATGGGCACAGCATGGGGACAACATGGGCACACCATGGGCACAGCATGGGCACAGCATGGGCACAGCATGGGCACACCATGGGCACAGCATGGGCACAGCATGGGGACAACATGGGCACAGCATGGGCACAGCATGGGCACACCATGGGCACAGCATGGGGACAACATGGGCACACCATGGGCACAGCATGGGGACAACATGGGCACAGCATGGGCACACCATGGGGACAACATGGGCACACCATGGGCACACCATGGGGACACCATGGGCACAGCATGGGGACACCATGGGGACACCATGGGCACAGCATGGGCACACCATGGGCACACCATGGGCACACCATGGGGACAACATGGGCACACCATGGGCACAGCATGGGCACAGCATGGGCACACCATGGGGACACCATGGGCACACCATGGGGACACCATGGGGACACCATGGGCACACCATGGCAACCATGGGCACACCATGGGCACACCATGGGCACACCATGGGCACACCATGGGCACACCATGGGCACACAGGCACCATGGGCACACCATGGGGACACCATGGGGACACCATGGGCACAGCATGGGCACAGCATGGGGACACCATGGGCACAGCATGGGCACAGCATGGGACACCATGGGGACACCATGGGGACACCATGGGCACACTATGGGCACACCATGGGCACACCATGGGACACCATGGGCACAGCATGGGCACAGCATGGGGACACCATGGGCACACCATGGGCACACCATGGGCACAGCATGGGGACACCATGGGCACACCATGGGCACACCATGGGCACACCATGGGCACACCATGGGGACACCATGGGCACAGCATGGGCACAGCATGGGCACAGCATGGGGACACCATGGGCACAGCATGGGCACACCATGGGCACACCATGGGCCACACCATGGGGACACCATGGGGACACCATGGGCACACCATGGGCACAGCATGGGCACACCATGGGGACACCATGGGACACAGCATGGGACACCATGGGCACACCATGGGACACAACCATGGGCACAGCATGGGCACAGCATGGGCACAGCATGGGGACACCATGGGACACAGCACATGGGGACACCATGGGCACAGCATGGGCACAGCATGGGGACACCATGGGCACACCACCATGGGGACAGCATGGGACACCATGGGCACACCATGGGCACACCATGGGCACAGCACATGGGGACACCATGGCACACATGGGCACACAGGGACACATGGGCACAGCCATGGGGACACCATGGGCACACCATGGGCACAACCATGGGCACAGCCATGGGCACAGCCATGGGACACAGGACACCATGGGCACACACATGGGCACACCATGGGCACACATGGGACACACCATGGGCACACATGGGCACACCATGGGCACAGCATGGGCACACCAAGGGACACCATGGGACACCATGGGCACACCATGGGGACACCATGGGCACACCATGGGACACCATGGGACACCATGGGCACAACCATGGGGACACCATGGGGACACCATGGGCACACATGGGCACACCATGGGACACCATGGGACACAGGGACACCATGGGACACCATGGGCACACCATGGGCACACCATGGGAAGGGACACAGCACACATGGGGACACCATGGGACACCAAGGGCACACCATGGGCACACCATGGGGACACATGGGACAACCACATGGGACACCATGGGACACCATAAATGGGCACACAGACAATGGGACACAAAAGGAGGTGGACCATGGGGACACCATGGGACCAAGGCACAACCATGGGCACAGCATGGGACACCATGGGCACACCATGGCACACCATGGGGACAACCATGGGAACACATGGGGACACCATGGGGACAAAACAGGAAAGGAATAAAAATAGGAAAGAAAAGAGAACGTAGAAAAGAAAAGAGAAAATAGAAAAAAAAATAAAATAGAAAATAAAATAGAAAATTTAAAATAAAATAAATAGAAAATAGAAAATAAAATAAAATAGAAAATAAAACAGAAAATAGAAAATAAAATAAAGTAGAAAATATAAAATAAAATAAAATAGAAAATAAAATAGAAAATAGAAAATAAAATAAAATATAAATAAAATAAAATAGAAAATAAAATAGAAAATAAAATAGAAAATAAAATAGAAAATAAAATTAAAAAATAAAATTAAAATGAAAATTAAAATGAAAATTAAATAAATTAAAATACATTAAACTAAAATAAAATAAAAATAAAAGTAACGTAACATAAAATAAAATAAGATAAAAATAAAATAAAAGAACAGAACAAAGTAAAATAAAATAAGATAAAGTAAAATAAAATAAGATCAAGTAAAGTAAAGTAAAGTAAAGTAAAGTGAAGTGAAGTGAAGTGAAGTGAAGTGAAGTGAAGTGAAGTGAAGTGAAGTAAAATAAAATAAAATAAAATAAAATAAAATAAAATAAAATAAAATAAAATAAAATAAAATAAAATAAAATACAATAAAATCAAATCCAATGAAATCCAATGAACTGTGGGGGGCTTGTGGAGGCAGGCAGGCCTCCCCAGAGGCTGGGGTTTGGCTCGAAGGGAGAAGGGCTGGGGCACCTGTGTGGGTCCAAGATAGCAGGGACCTGCTACACACAACTAGCAAACAAGATACAACACAAAGAACATAAACTGTAAATCATAACAGATACATTTATATATAGATATAAATATATGTATATATTCATATATATATGTAATACATGTATATAATATGCATCATACATAATATATAAAATATATATTTATATATGTGTATATATTTTATATATAATTTATTAACTTATATATAATTACATCATATATAATATATATATTATACACATGTATGTATGTAATATGCATCATACATAATATATAAAATATATATTATATATATGTATATATTTTATATATAATTTATAAACTTATATATCATTACATCATATATATAATGTATATTATACACATGCATTATACATGTATAAAATTATATTATATATAATATATATATATATAGACATATAATGCATGTATATTTGATATATAATTTATAATCATATTCCATATAATCATATCATATATATATGATATACATATATTATATATGTATATCACATAGAATTTATAATTATATTCTAGATAATTAATATATATTTATATATGTATGTAATATATATTATATATAATATACAATTATATTTTATATGTAATTATATAATATATATTATTTTCCATGTTATTATATACATAATTACATAATTATTTTTATAATAATATAATATATGATATATATGATATATAATATATAATATATAATATAATGTATAATGTATAATGTATAATATATAATATATAATATGTAATGTATACTATATACTATATAATATAATATATAATATATAAAATATACAATATACAATATACAATATAAAATATAATATATAAAATTTAAAATTTAAAAATTAAAAATTAAAAAGTAAAAATTAAAATGTAAAATGTAAAATGTAAAATGTAAAATGTAAAATGTAAAATGTAAAATGTAAAATGTAAAATACAAAATATAAAATACAAAATATAAAATACAAAATATAAAATATAGTGGGAGGGTTCAGCAGCTCCTCCTGCTGCTGGGAATCCCCAAATCCCAACCTGGTCCCCTCTCCTCTCCCCCCCAAAATAAGAACAAAAACCCCAAAATCACAACCAGAGCCTCTAAAATTCAAATATATACTCCCAAAAATAAATTTTAATTCCCAATTAACCTCTGCATCTCCTGGCTAAACCCACTCCCTGATTTATTTTCCCTTTTTTAATTTTTTTTTCTCTTCACTGCCCTGCCCCAGAAGGTTACCCCAAGCTTTTCAGGCAGGTAATTCCCAATGAATCCCCCCGAAAATCCCATTTTTTTTTCCTTACTGGCAGGCTGCAGGGTTTCCCATTCACTTTCACACACAGGTTGGGGGGGAAGTGATCTTCCTGGGGACAGCTGGTCTCTGATAAACAAAACCTAAAAAAAGCAAAAAATGCCATTTTCCAAAGGATTTCACCAGCAGCTTTTCCTACATGGAATTGGTTTTCCACGGAGCTGGGGAGTCCTGCCCAAGCCCAGCCCTCAAAGGGCAGAAAATAGGGAAAAATCAAATTAGAGAGGGTCTCAGGTTGCCTAAATCCCAGTTTGTGCTTGGCTTTTTCAACAGGCAAGGGTAAAAGTGGCAAAAATGGCAAAAAACTCCAAAATGCCCCAAATGTCCAAAGTATCCCAAATGTCCAAAATGCCCAAAAAAATCCCAAAATGCCCAAAAAGTCCAAATGTAATAATGTTCATAAAGTCCAAAATGTAAAAGTGTCCAAAAATGTCCAAAAATGTCCAAAGTCAAAAATGTCCAAAATCTCCAAAATTCCCCAAATGTCCAAAATGTCCAAAAAGCCCCAGAATTCCATAATGTCCAAAGTCCAAAATTCCTAAAATGCCCAAAAATCCCAAAATGCCAAAAAAGTCCCAAAATGTAATAAATGTTCAAAAAGTCCAAAAGTCAAAAATGTCCAAAATCTCCAAAAATTCCCAAATGTCCCAAAATGTCCAAAAAATGTCCAAAAGTCCCAAAATGTCCAAAAATGTCCCAAAAAATCCCAAAATGTCTGAAGTCCAAAATTCCTAAAATGCCAATAAAATCCCAAAATGTCCAAAATGTCCAAGATATATCCAAAATGTCAAATGTCCAAAATGTCAAAAATGCCCAAAAATCCCAAAATGCCAGAGTCCCAAAATCCCAAAGTATCGAAGTCCCAAAATGTCCAAGAAGTCCCAAAAATCCCAAAATTTCCAATTGTCCAAAAATGTCAAAATGGTCAAAATGCCACCCAAAAAATCCCAAATGTCAATAAAATCCCAAAATCCCAAATATCAAAAAATCCCAAAATGTCCAAAATGTCCAAAAGTCAAAATGTCCAAAATCTCCAAAAAATTCCCAAATGTCCAAAATGTCCAAAAAGTCCAAATGTCAAAAGTCCCAAAATGTCCAAAAAGTCCCAAATTTCCCATAATGTCCAAAGTCCCAAAATTCCCATAATGTCCAAGTCCCAAAATTCCATAATGTCCAAAATGTCCCAAAATTCCCAAAAGTCCAAAATGTCCCAAAATTCCCATAATGTCCAAATGTCCCAAAATTCCCATAATGTCCAAAGTCCCAAAATTCCCATAATGTCCAAAATGTCCCAAAATTCCCAAAACGTCCAAAATGTCCCAAAATTCCCATAATGTCCAAAATGTCCCAAAATTCCCATAATGTCCAAAGTCCCAAAATTCCCATAATGTCCAAAATGTCCCAAAATTCCATAATGTCCAAAGTCCCAAAATTCCCATAATGCCCAAAATGTCCCAAAATGTCCAAAATGTCCCAAAATTCCCATAATGCCCAAAATGTCCCAAAATTCCCATAATGCCCAAAATGTCCCAAAATTCCCATAATGTCCAAAATGTCCCAAAATTCCCATAATGTCCAAAGTCCCAAAATTCTCATAATGCCCAAAATGTCCCAAAATTCCCATAATGTCCAAAGTCCCAAAATTCCCATAATGCCCAAAATGTCCCAAAATTCCCATAATGCCCAAATGTCCCAAAAATCCCAAAATGTCCAAAAAATCCCCAAAATCCCAAATGTCCAAAAAAATCCCCAAAATGTCCAAAAAGTCCCAAAAATTCCCCAAAATCCCAAAATGTCCAAAAATCCCAAAAAATCCCCAAAATCCCCAAATGTCCCAAAAGTCCCACCTGGCTGAAGATTTAATCAATTTATCATTAATTAAAAAACCCCTAAATTACCCACTCTAATAATTCCCAAAATGTCTGAAATTCCCCAAAATTTATCTGAGAAATCCCAAAAATCCCAATAAAATTCCCTTTCCATGGCCCAGCTGGGAAATCCCAAAGGAATTTTTATTTTCCTTCATTCCCTTGGGAATGATTGAATGGATTTAATCGATTTATTATTAATTAAAAATCTAAATTAACCATTCTAATCATTCCCAAAGGGCCTGAAATTCCTAAAAATTTATCTGAGAAATCCTAAAAAAAAAAAAAAGGAAATTCAATTCCTACCTTAGCTGGACCTGTACTGTGAAGTCACATTTGGTCCCAGAAATATCCCTGGAAAAAAAAAAGAAAATGAGAAGAAAATGGAAATTCCAAAATGAAAATAAAATAGGAAAAAAAAGGAAAAAAAAATAGGAAAAAATAGGGAAAAAATAGAAAAAATAAGGAAAAAACGAAGGAAACAAAAAGAAAAAATAGGAAAAAAAATAGAAAAAAAGAAGAAAAGTAGGAAAAGAATAGGAAAAGAATTAGGAAAAAATTAGGAAAAAAATAGGAAAAAATAGGGAAAAAATAGGGAAAAAATAGGGGAAAAAATAGGGGAAAAAATAGGGGAAAAAATAGGGGAAAAATAGGGGAAAAATAGGGAAAATAGAGGGAAAAATAGAGGGAAAAATAGAGGGAAAAATGGAGGGAAAAATGGAGGGAAAAATGGAGGGGAAAATGGAGGGAAAAATGGAGGGAAAAATGGAGGGGAAAATGGAGGGGAAAATGGAGGGGAAAATGGAGGGGAAAATAGAGGGAAACAGAGGGAAAAATAGAGGGAAAAATAGAGGGAAAAATAGAGGGAAAAATAGAGGGGAAAATGGAGGGAAAAATGGAGGGAAAATGGAGGGAAAAATGGAGGGGAAAATGGAGGGGAAAATGGAGGGAAAATGGGGGGGAAAATGGAGGGGAAAATGGAGGAAAATAGAGGGAAACAGAGGGAAAAATAGAGGGAAAAATAGAGGGAAAAATAGAGGGGAAAATAGAGGGGAAAATAGGGGAAAATAGGGGGAAAATAGAGGGGGAAATAGAGGGGAAAATAGAGGGGAAAATAGGAAAAAATAGGAGAAAGAATAGGAAAAAATAGGGAAAAAATAGGGAAAAAATAGGGAAAAAATAGGGAAAAATAGGGGAAAATAGGGAAAAATAGGGGAAAAATAGGGGAAAAATAGGGGAAAAATAGGGGAAAAATAGGGGAAAAATAGGGGAAAAATAGGGGGAAATAGGGGGGAAATAGGGGGAAAATAGGGGGAAATAGGGGAAATAGGGAATGGGAAAAATAGGGGAAAAAATAGGGGAAAAAATAGGGGAAAAAATAGGGAATGGGAAAATAAAAATAGGGAAAAATAGGGAAAAAATAGGAAGAAAAATAGGGAAAAATAGGGGAAAAAATAGGGAAAAAATAGGGGAAAAATAGGGGAAAAATAGGGGGAAAATAGGGGAAAAATAGGGGAAAAATAGGGAAAATAGGGGAAAAATAGGGGAAAAATAGGGGAAAAATGGGGAAATAGGGGAAAAATAGGGAAAAATAGGGAAAAAATAGGGAAAAATAGGGAAAAATAGAAAATAGGGAAAATAGGGAAAATAGGGAAAAATAGGGAAAAAAGGAAATAGGGGAAGAAATAGGGGAAAATAGGGAAAATAGGGGAAAAATAGGGGAAAAATAGGGGAAAAAATAGGGGAAAAAGAAAAATAGGGGGAATAGGAAAATAGGGGAAAAAAATAGGGGAAAAAAAATAGGGGAAAAAATAGGGAAAAAAAATAGGGGAAAAAATAGGGGAAAATAAAAATAGGGGAAAAATAGGGGGAAAAAAAGGGAAAAATAGGGGAAAAAATAGGGAAAATAAATAGGGGAAAAATAGGGAAAAAATAGGGAAAAAATAGGGAAAAAATAGGAAAAAATAGGAAAAAAATATGGAAAATTAGGGAAAAATATTGGGGTGTTTTAATGGGATTTGGAAATGTGGGGGTGTGATTTGTTAATGGGGTTATTTTTGGTACTGGGGTTTTAGGGGTTGGGATCATGGGGTGTATTTTGTCACTGGGGTTTTTATGGGTTTTGTCCTGGGTATTTTTGTACGGGGTTTTTGTCATGGGGTTGCATGGGTTTTCACTGGGTTTTTGTACTGGGTTTTTTGTCATGGGGTTTGCATGGTTTTGTCACTGGGTTTGTCATGGGTTTTTGACTGTTTTGTTGGGTTTTCATGGTTTGTCACTGGGGTTTTTGTCACTGGGGTTTTTGTCATGGGTTTTGCACGGGTTTTTGTCACTGGGGTTTTATTTTTGTATGGGTTTTTGTCACTGGGGTTTTGTTGTCTGGGTTTTTGTCACTGGGGTTTTTGTCACTGGGGTTTTTTGTCACTGGGGTTTTTTCACTGGGGTTTTGTCACTGGGTTTTGTCACTGGGTTTTTGTCACTGGGGTTTTTGTCACTGGGGTTTTTTGTCACTGGGGTTTTTGTCACTGGGGTTTTTTGTCACTGGGGTTTTTTGTCACTGGGGTTTTTGTCACTGGGGATTTTTGTCACTGGGGATTTTGTCACTGGGGTTTTTGTCACTGGGGTTTTTGTCTGGTTGTGGGTTTTGTGTCACTGGGGTTTTTGTCACTGGGTTTTTTGTCACTGGGGTTTTTGTCACTGGGGTTTTTTGTCTCTGGGGTTTTTGTCACTGGGGTTTTTGTCACTGGGGTTTTTGTCACTGGGGTTTTTGTCACTGGGGTTTTTGTCACTGGGGTTTTTGTCACTGGGTTTTTGTCACTGGGGTTTTTTGTCACTGGGGTTTTTTGTCACTGGGTTTTTGTCACTGGGGTTTTTTGTCACTGGGGTTTTGTCACTGGGGTTTTTGTCACTGGGGTTTTGTCTGGGTTTTTTGTCACTGGGGTTTTTTGTCACTGGGGTTTTTTGTCACTGGGGTTTTTGTCACTGGGGTTTTTTGTCACTGGGGTTTTGTCACTGGGGTTTTTGTCACTGGGGTTTTTGTCATTGGGGTTTTTGTCACTGGGGTTTTTGTCACTGGGGTTTTTTGTCACTGGGGTTTTTGTCACTGGGTTTTTTGTCATGGGGTTTTTGTCACTGGGGTTTTTGTCACTGGGGTTTTTGTCACTGGGGTTTTTGTCACTGGGGTTTTTTGTCTGGGGTTTTTTGTCATTGGGGTTTTTGTCACTGGGGTTTTTTGTCACTGGGTTTTTGTCACTGGGGTTTTTTGTCACTGGGGTTTTTGTCACTGGGGTTTTTTGTCACTGGGGTTTTTTGTCACTGGGGTTTTTTGTCACTGGGTTTTTTGTCACTGGGGTTTTTGTCACTGGGGTTTTTGTCACTGGGGTTTTTTGTCACTGGGTTTTTTGTCACTGGGGTTTTTTTGTCACTGGGGTTTTTTGTCTTGGGGTTTTTGTCACTGGGTTTTTTGTCACTGGGGTTTTTGTCACTGGGGTTTTCTGTCTGGGGGTTTTTTGTCGTTGGGGTTTTTGTCACTGGGGTTTTTTGTCACTGGGGTTTTTTGTCACTGGGGTTTTTGTTGTTGGGGTTTTTTGTCACTGGGGTTTTTGTCACTGGGGTTTTTTGTCACTGGGTTTTTTGTCACTGGGGTTTTTTGTCACTGGGGTTCTGGGGAGCTGCTGGAATTGTGCATTTGCAGGGAATTCACCCCAACCAAACCCCCCACACTCAGCAGGGGGTGAATTCTCTCCCCTACCCCAAAACCATTCCCTCCCCTGTCCCACCCAGAGCTGCCCCTTATGGGAATTCTTAGGGAATTCTTTTGGGAATTTTTAGGGAATTTGGGAATTCTTTTAGGGAATATTTAGGGAATTCTTTCGGGTTTCTGCGCTCCCATGGAGCTGCTGTGGGGTCAGGATCCCTGAAATCCCTTGGGGGTTTTGAGGTTTTTTTTTTTGTTTTTAAGTTAGGGTTTTCTCTGGAGTTTTCCCTCCGCATTCCCATGGAAAGCTGCCCCTTTAGGGAATTCTTTTAAGGAATTCTTTTAGGGAATTCTTTTAGGGGAACTCTCTGGGGTTTCTGCACTCCCTTGGAGCTGCTGTGGGGTCAGGATCCCTGAAATCCCTTGGGGTTTTTTTGGGTTTTTGAAGTTTGTTTTTTTGTTTGGAGTTTTCCCATACAAAGCTGCCCCTTTTGGGAATTCTTTTAGGGAATTTTGGGGGAATTCTTTGGGTTCTGCACTCCCATGGAGCTGCTGTGGGGCCAGGATCCCTGAAATCCCTTGGGGGTTTTTTGGGTTTTTGAAGTTTGGTTTTTTGTTTGGAGTTTTCCCATACAAAGCTGCCCCTTTTGGGAATTCTTTTAGGGAATTTTTAGGGAATTCTTTGGGTTCTGCACTCCCATGGAGCTGCTGATCTGCTGTGGGGTCAGGATCCCTGAAATCCCTTGGGGGTTTTGGGGTTTTTTAAGTTTGGGTTTTGTCTGGAGTTTTCCCTCCCCATTCCCACACAAAGCTGCCCCTTTTGGGAATTCTTTTAGGGAATTTTGGGGAATTCTTTGGGTTCTGCACTCACATGGAGCTGCTGTGGGGTCAGGATCCCTGAAATCCCTTGGGGTTTTTTTGGGTTTTTTAAGTTTGTTTTTTTGCTTGGAGTTTTCCCATACAAAGCTGCCCCTTTTGGGAATTCTTTTAGGGAATTCTTGGGGAATTCTTTGGGTTCTGCACTCACATGGAGCTGCTGATCTGCTGCACCTGCTGCGGGGTCAGGGCGAAGGCGAAGCACGTCTCCCGAAATCTCTGGCTGTTGTCTGAGGCTGGGAGAGAGCAGAGAGCATCAGAAACAGCCACAAATAAAGAGAAATAAATATTAAAAAAATTCCATTTTCCCTCCTTTTCAGCAGCATCAGCCCCAGGGCTCTGCACTCGAGGATGCTGCCATGGGAAGGGTCCTGAAAATCAAAATATCGGGAATAAAGTGGGGGCATTAAATGATGGAATGGGATAAATATTAAATTTTATTGGGGATTAAATTATTATTATTATTATTAAAATAGTTTAAATTGTGTAGGAACATATAAATATAAATATAAGATCCAGAGATAGAAATGGAGGTGGGAATTCTGACTGTGCTGCTCCTCTGAGGAGCCTCAGCTGGAGCTTTTAGGGATAAAAATGAAAATATCAGAGTCCAAAAGCAGCATTTGAGTTCATTAATTAAATTAAATTGAGGAGTAATTTAGGGGTCAGAGGGAATCAGGGGTTGAATCTGAATGTTTGAAATTTCAGGGAGTCTGGGCTGTTCCTTCCCTCTGGAAAAAACCGTGGCTCAGGTGAGATGATTTTGGGGATAAAAATGAAAATATCAGAGCCCAAAAGAGGCATTTGAGTTAATTAATTCAATTAAACTGAGGTGTAATTTAGGGGTGTGAATTTGAATGTTTGGAATTTGAGGGAGTCCTGGGCTGTTCCTTCCCCTGGAAAAACCCTGGAAAATCTCAGGTGAGATCAGAGGTGATGGGCACAGTGAAGAGCCTGGTCTGGATTTTCCTGCAGCTCTTCCAGAAAAACTCTGATTTTGAGAAAACCCCACCAGAAATGTGTGCAAGAGCTGCAGCTGAGCTCCTGCACAGCACAGCAGAAAGGGCCAAATCCACAGCAATTATATTTATATTTATATTTATATTTATATTTATATTTATATTTATAATTAATAGTGCAGCCCCTGGAGTTACTCCAGGCTATTTCCACCACTGTATTTAGGCTCAAATCCACAATATTTATACTAATATTTGTATTTGTATTTATATTTGTATTTATATTTGTATTTGTATTTAGGGGTAAAGTGCAGCCCCTGGAGTTACTCCAGGCTCGAGGGTTTGGGAGAGTTTGGGCAAGTCAGGGATGCAGCATCCATGGTGAGAAGTGATGGGAAGGGGAATGGCCAAGGTGGGACATGGGCTGGAATTCTGGGATAGCCACGGGCTGGCACTCTGGGATAGCCATGGGCTGGGATCTTGGGATAGCCATGGGCTGGAACTCTGGGACAACCACAGGCTGGCACTCTGGGATAGCCACAGTGTGCCAGAGCCTGGAATCTCAGGATATCGATGTCCTGGCAGGACCTGGAATCTTGGTTCATCCATGGCCTGTCAGGTTCCAGAGTCTTGGCTCATCCCTGCCCTTGGATCTCAGCCAACCCATCCCCTGGGATCTCAGCCCACCCATCCCCTGGGATCTCAGCCCATCCCTGCCCTGGGATCTCAGCCCATCCATCCCCTGGGATCTCAGCCCATCCCTGCCCTGGGATCTCAGCCCATCCATCCCCTGGGATCTCAGCCCATCCATCCCCTGGGATCTCAGCCCACCCATCCCCTGGGATCTCAGCCCATCCCTGCCCTGGGATCTCAGCCCATCCATCCCCTGGGATCTCAGCCCACCCATCCCCTGGGATCTCAGCCCACCCATCCCCTGGGATCTCAGCCATCCATCCCCTGGGATCTCAGCCCATCCATCCCCTGGGATCTCAGCCCATCCATCCCCTGGGATCTCAGCCCACCCATCCCTGGGATCTCAGCCCATCCCTGCCCTGGGATCTCAGCCCATCCATCCCCTGGGATCTCAGCCCATCCCTGCCCTGGGATCTCAGCCCATCCCTGCCCTGGGATCTCAGCCCATCCCTGCCCTGGGATCTCAGCCCATCCCTGCCCTGGGATCTCAGCCCACCCATCCCCTGGGATCTCAGCCCACCCATCCCCTGGGATCTCAGCCCATCCCTGCCCTGGGATCTCAGCCCATCCATCCCCTGGGATCTCAGCCACCCATCCCCTGGGATCTCAGCCCATCCATCCCCTGGGATCTCAGCCCATCCCTGCCCTGGGATCTCAGCCCATCCCTGCCCTGGGATCTCAGCCCATCCATCCCCTGGATCTCAGCCCATCCTGCCTGGGATCTCAGCCCATCCCTGCCCTGGGATCTCAGCCCATCCCTGCCCTGGGATCTCAGCCCATCCCTGCCCTGGGATCTCAGCCCATCCCTGCCCTGGGATCTCAGCCCACCCAACCCCTGGGATCTCATTCCCCCCATCCTGGGATCTCAGCCCATCCCTGCCCTTGGATCTCAGCCCATCCCTGCCCTGGGATCTCAGCCCATCCCTGCCCTGGGATCTCAGCCCACCCATCCCCTGGGATCTCATTCCCCCCATCCTGGGATCTCAGCCCACCCATTCCCTGGGATCTCAGCCCATCCATCCCCTGGGATCTCATTCCCCCCATCCTGGGATCTCAGCCCATCCCTGCCCTGGGATCTCATTCCTCCTGCCCTGGGATCTCATTCCCCCTGCCCTGGGATCTCATTCCCCCCATCCTGGGATCTCAGCCCATCCCAGTGCCCTCGGCTCTACTCGAGAGCAGCCAGCTGAGCAATCCTCCACCCATCCTTTATCCCAGGGCTCCCCCAGCTGCTCCAAACTTCCCCAGGGAAACTCCTGACTGTGGAACCCTCAGCACGTGCAAACCCCAACCCCAGAACCCCAGAGTGCTGAAATTCCAGCCTCAAATCCCACCCCATTCCTGCCCAACTGAAAACCCAAACTCCCACCCCATTCCTGCCCAACTGAAAACCCACAGGGCTGGAGTTGGAGAACTCAAAACCCAGGTGAGAATTCAGGGATCTCAGAGCCCAGCTGAGAATTCTCCAAGCCCAGCTGAGAATCCAGAATTCTCCAAGCCCAGCTGAGAATTCAGAATTCTCCAAGCCCAGCTGAGAATTCAGAATTCTCCAAGCCCAGCTGAGAATCCAGAATTCTCCAAGCCCAGCTGAGAATTCAGAATTCTCCAAGCCCAGCTGAGAATTCAGAATTCTCCAAGCCCAGCTGAGAATCCAGAATTCTCCAAGCCCAGCTGAGAATCCAGAATTCTCCAAGCCCACAGCTTTGAAACCCAAACAATTCCCCAATTCCAGCACCTGCCTGCACACTGAAGCTTTACCCCAATTAAAAGTTGTTTTTTTACCAGGATTGCTTCAATTAAAAGTTGGGGGTTTTTTTACCAGGATTGCTTCAGGCAAACCCCAAATATTCCCGGGGTTCACAAAAAGGACAGGGAGCTGGAATTCCAGTTCCTTACCCTGACACTGCACAAAGGGGAAAAAATAATAAAAAAAAAAAAATCCCAAATATCCCCCCAGCTGCTGAGCTGGCAGGGAGGGATGCTCCTGAATTTGGGGCTGGGCTGGAGGACAGCACAGTGATGTTTAAACCAAATTTAGATTTTTTTTGTCTTTTTTTTTTTTTCCCTAAAATTTAGGGGAAAGCAGATTGGATTTTTTGTCTTTTTTTTTTTTTCCTAAAATTTAGTTTATTTTTTGTCAAAGCCCTTAAAATAAAGGAATTTTAAACCAAATTTAGATGCTCCAAAGCATAAAGGTTGGGGTTTTTTTTTCCTTTTTCTTCCTAAGATTTACTTTGTTTAGATTTAATTTATTTCTAGTCAAAGCCTTTAATAATAAAGGAATTTTAAACCACACTTAGATGCTCCAAAGCAGATTGGAATTTTTTTTCTCTTTTTTTCCCCCCTAAAATTCAGTTTATTTCTTGCCAAAGCCCCCCTAAAACCAAGGGATGTTTAAAGGATGTTTAAAAAATGTTTAAAAATCCATTTTGAGGCTCACTAACCCCAACTAATGAGTGTAAACCATCTCTCCCTGGGGAACAATCTGTTCCAAAATTCCCAAAAATAGCAAATCTCTGAACACGGCTGGGATGCAACATTTAACCCCTTGCTGACTGCCAGAAATGCACATTTGGGGTTGGGCTTTTCACAGCTGGGGGAATGAATGTTCTAAGTGTGGTGGGGTTTATTTTCCTGTAGTTTTTAGTGTGCTTTTACCAGAGAGGTGTCAAGCAGGTGGGATTGACAAACCCCAAACCTAAACCCCAAACCCAGGCTGGTGGGATTGATGAGCTCACACCCAAAGCCATCCCCTTCCCCAGGCTGGTGGGTTTGATCAGTTTGCCCCCAAACCCCAAAGCTGTTCCTCCTTATCCAGGCTGGTAGGTTTGATCAGTTTGCCCCCAAACCCCAAAGCTGTTCCTCCTTATCCAGGCTGGTAGGTTTGATCAGTTTGCCCCCAAACCCCAAACTGTTCCTCCTTATCCGGCTGTAGGTTGATCAGTTTGCCCCAAACCCCAAACCCCTCACCCCAAACCCTCCCCTGGCCTTCCCCAGGCTGGGGGTTTGATGAGCTCACCCCAAACCCCAAACCCCTCACCCTTCCCCAGGCTGGTGGGATTGATGAGCTCATCCCAAACCCCAAACCCCTCACCCCTGGCCCTTACCCAGGCTGTGGGTTTGATGAGCTCATCCCAAACCCCAAACCCTTCCCCAGGCTGGTGGGTTTGATGAGCTCTCCCCAAACCCTTCCCCAGGCTGGTGGGATTGATGAGCTCACCCCAAACCCCAAACCCCTCACCCCAAACCCCTGGCCCTTCCCCAGGCTGGTGGGTTTGATGAGCTCACCCCAAACCCCAAACCCCTGGCCCTTCCCCAGGCTGGTGGGTTTGATGAGCTCACCCCAAACCCCAAACCCCTGGCCCTTACCCAGGCTGGTGGGTTTGATGAGCTCACCCCAAACCCCAAACCCCTCTCCCCAAACCCCTCACCCTTCCCCAGGCTGGTGGGTTTGATGAGCTCACCCCAAACCCCAAACCCCTCACCCTTCCCCAGGCTGGTGGGTTTGATGAGCTCACCCCAAACCCCAAACCCCTCACCCTTCCCCAGGCTGGTGGGTTTGATGAGCTCACCCCAAACCCTCACCCTTACCCAGGCTGGTGGGTTTGATGAGCTCACCCCAAACCCTTCCCCAGGCTGGTGGGTTTGATGAGCTCACCCCAAACCCCAAACCCCTCACCCTTCCCCAGGCTGGTGGGTTTGATGAGCTCACCCCAAACCCCAAACCCCTCACCCCTCTCCCTTCCCCAGGCTGGTGGGTTTGATGAGCTCACCCCAAACCCCAAACCCCTCCCCCAACCCTCACCTTCCCCAGGCTGGTGGGTTGATGAGCTCACCCCAAACCCCCCCCTCCCCCCTCCCTTCCCCAGGCTGGTGGGATTGATGAGCTCACCCCAAACCCCTCTCCCCTCACCCCTCTCCCTTCCCCAGGCTGGTGGGTTTGATGAGCTCACCCCAAACCCCCCTCACCCGTCTCCCTTACCCAGGCTGGTGGGTTTGATGAGCTCGTCCAGCAGGTCGTAGAAGGGCAGTTTCTGCAGCTTGATGTCGGGGTGCACGGGGTGCAGGGCCGAGCCCAGGGGCGGCAGCTCCAGTTCGTGTTTGGGGCCCAGCAGGGCCACGGGCAGCAGCGGGGTGCCCGCGGGGTGCCCCTCGTAGCCCAGCTGCGGCACGGCCGAGGGCGAGAGCGCGGCGGGCAGCGAGCCCGAGTGCACGGCGGGCAGCGCCAGCTCGGCGGGGCTCAGGATCTTCTGCGGGAAGCGCCGCCGGTACAGTTCCTTGATTTTCATCTGCACGGCCGGGCTGCAGCCCGCCTTGAGCAGGTGCAGCGCCTTGGTGAGCAGTTCGTGTTTGCGGCCGTGCTTGTTGCGGCCCGCGTAGCCCAGCAGCACCTGCAGCTCCGACACGCGAAGGCTCATCACCATTTGCTTGCGAGAGAGAGAAGAGCCGTTAGCAGGGACGGGCGGGAATCCGCGGGAATCAACGGGAATGAGCGGGAATCGGCGGGAATGAACGGGGATGAGCGGGGCGGGACGGCTGGGAGGGCGTGCGGGAGTTGAGGAAATTTAAAGGGGTGTTAAGGAATTTTAAAGGAGCGCTCAGGAGTTGGAAAGGGAGCTCGAGAGTTGGAAAGGGAATTGAGGAGTTGGAAAGGGGAGTTCAGGAGTTTTAAAGGGGTGTTCAGGAATTTTAAAGGAGCGTTCAGGAGTTGGAAAGGCAGCTCGAGAATTGGAAAGGGAATTGAGGATTTGGAAAGGGGAGTTGAGGTGGAAAGGGGAGTTGAGGAGTTGGAAAGGGAATTGAGGATTTGGAAAGGGGAGTTGAGATGGAAAGGGGAGTTCAGGAGTTGGAAAGGGAATTGAGGAATTGGAAAGGGGAGTTCAGGAGTTTTAAAGGGGTGTTAAGGAATCTTAAAGGAGCGTTCAGGAGTTGGAAAGGGAGCTCGAGAGTTGGAAAGGGAATTGAGGAGTTGGAAAGGGGAGTTGAGGTGGAAAGGGGAGTTCAGGAGTTGGAAAGGGAATTGAGGAATTGGAAAGGGAGTTCAGGAGTTTTAAAGGGGTGTTCAGGAATTTTAAACAGGCGTTCAGGAGTTGGAAAGGGAGCTCGAGAGTTGGAAAGGGAATTGAGGAGTTGGAAAGGGGAGTTCAGGAGTTTTAAAGGGGTGTTCAGGAATTTTAAACAGGCGTTCAGGAGTTGGAAAGGGAGCTCGAGAGTTGGAAAGGGATTGAGGAGTTGGAAAGGGGAGTTAGGAGTTTTAAAGGGTGTTCAGGAATTTTAAACAGCGTTCAGGAGTTGGAAAGGAGCTCGAGAGTTGGAAAGGGGATCAGAGTTGAAGGGAGTGAGGATTTAAGGAGCGTTAGGAGTTGGAAGGAGTCGAGAGTTGGAAAGGGAATGAGGAGTTGAAGGAGTCAGAGTTTTAAAGGGAGTTGAGGAATTGAAAAGGGAGTTCAGGAGTTTGAAAGGAATGGAATTTAAAGGAGCGTTCAGGAGTTGGAAACGGAGCTCGAGAGTTGTAAAGGGGAGGTCAAGAGTTGGAAAGGGAATTGAGGAGTTGGAAAGGGGAGTTGAGGTGGAAAGGGGAGTTCAGGAGTTGGAAAGGGAATTGAGGAATTGGAAAGGGGAGTGTTCAGGAGTTTTAAAGGGGTGTTAAGGAATCTTAAAGGAGCGTTCAGGAGTTGGAAAGGGAGCTCGAGAATTGGAAAGGGAATTGAGGAGTTGGAAAGGGGAGTTCAGGAGTTTTAAAGGGGTGTTCAGGAATTTTAAAACAGGCGTTCAGGAGTTGGAAAGGGAGCTCGAGAGTTGGAAAGGGAATTGAGGAGTTGGAAAGGGGAGTTCAGGAGTTTTAAAGGGGTGTTCAGGAATTTTAAACAGGCGTTCAGGAGTTGGAAAGGGAGCTCGAGAGTTGGAAAGGGGAGTTCAGGAGTTGGAAAGGGGAGTTGAGGAATTTTAAAGGAGCGTTCAGGAGTTGGAAAGGGAGCTCGAGAGTTGGAAAGGGAATTGAGGAGTTGGAAAGGGGAGTTCAGGAGTTTTAAAGGGGAGTTGAGGAATTTTAAAAGGGAGTTCAGGAGTTGGAAAGGGGAATTGAGGAATTTTAAAGGAGCGTTCAGGAGTTGGAAACGGAGCTCGAGAGTTGTAAAGGGGAGGTCAAGAGTTGTAAAGGGGAGGTCAAGAGTTGGAAAGGGAATTGAGGAGTTGGAAAGGGGAGTTGAGGAATTTTAAAAGGGAGTTCAGGAGTTGGAAAGGGAGTGAAGTTGGAGGAAGTTGGAAAGGGGAGGTCAGGAGTTTGGAAGGCTCTGTGCCACTGCTCTGGTCCCGCCTGCAATCCCCACTGGTTACCAGAATTCCCGTGTATTTATTACAACATTTAATACCATGCCCACCTATTAGAACATCCACTGCAATGCCCAGGAATTTATCACAACACCCAGGTATTTATCACAATACCTATATATTAATCACAATAGCTACATATTTATCACAATACCCAGGTATTCATCACAATACCCAGGTATTTATTATAACATTTACTGCAATGCCCGGGTATTTATCACAATACTCACATATTTTCTACAATGCCCACATATTTATCATAATACCTATATATTAATCACAATAGCTACATATTTATCACAACACCCAGGTATTTATCACAATACCCAGGTATTTATTATAACATTTACTGCAATGCCCAGGTATTTTATCACAATACTCACATATTTTCTACAATACCCATATATTAATCACAAAGCCCAAGTATTAACCACATACCCACATATTGATCACAATACCCACATATTGATCACAATACCCACATATTGATCACAACGCCCACATATTTTCTACAATGCCCATATATTTATCACAATGCCCAGGTATTTATTATAATATTTATGGCAATGCTTAGGTATTTATCACAATACCTATATATTGATCACAATGCCCAGGTATTGATCACAATACTCACATATTTCATGCACTGCCCATATTTTATACAACGCCCATATATTGATCACAACACTCACATATTTTCTACAATACCCATATACTGATCACAATGCCCAGGTATTGATCACAATGCCCAGGTACAATATTTACTACAACAGCCACGTATTTATTACAATACTCACATATTTACTGCAATACCCACGTGATTATCGTGATAGCGGCGTGTTTATCGCGATAGCCACGTGGATATTGTGATAAAACCTGGGGATATCGTGATAAAACCCGTGGATATCCATGAAAAATGTGTGCAGTGATTCTAGATACACACAGACACACCAGAGGAGGGCAGTCAATAATTCTGTATACACACACAGACACAAGTATATTCAATAATTCTATATACACACAGACACATCTATTAAATAATTCCATGTACATATAGACACACACACACAGTGTATATCCAATAATTCTATACACACACACAAGTATATTCAATAATTCTATATACACACAGTGTATAACCAATAATTCTATATACACACATAGTGTATATTCAATAATTCTATACACACATAGTATATATCCAATAATTCTATATACACACAACAGTGTATATCCTATAATTCTATACACACACAGTGTATATCCAATAATTCTATACACAGTGTATATCCAATAATTTATACACACAGTGTACATTCAATAATTCTATATACACACAGTGTATATTAAATAATACTATATACACACAGTGTATATTAAATATACTATATACACATAGCGTATATTCAATAATTCTAATATACACAGTTTATATCCAATAATTCTATACACACAGTGTAATTCCAATAATTCTATAACACAACAGTGTATATCCAATAATTCTATATACAGACAGTGTACATTCAATAATTCTATACACACACAGTGTATATTAAATAATACTATATACACATAGTGTATATCCAATAATTCTATATAACACAGTGTAATTCAGCAATTCTATATACACATACAAAGTATATTCAATAATTCTATATACACAAAGTATATCCAATAATTCTATACACACAGACAGTGTATATCCAATAATTCTACATACATAACACAAGTGTACATCCAATAATTCTATATACAGACAGTGTACATCCAATAATTCTATACACACAGTGTATATCCAATAACTCCACACACAGAGTGTATATCAATAATTCTACACACAAGTATATCCAATAATTCTACATACACACACAGAGTGTATATCCAATAATTCTATAACACACGCACAGTGTATATCCAATAATTCTATATACACACAGTGTATATCCAATAATTCTATATACACACAGTGTATATCCAATAATCTCACACACACAGTGTATATCCAATAATTCTTATACACACAGTGTATATCCAATAATTCTACACACACACAGTGTATATCCAATAATTCTATATACACACAGTGTATATCCAATAATTCTATATACACACAGTGTATATCCAATAATTCTATATACACAGTGTATATCCAATAATTCTACACACACAGTGTATATCCAATAATTCCACACCCTCCCACACGAGCAGTGGAAGTGTTCAGAGGGTGGCAGAAGCTCCCAGAGCTGCGGGCTGCAGCCAGCCCCTCTCCCAAACCCATTTCTAACACATTTATTTCTCCCCAGCCCTCTGCTGCAGAACCCCTCTGAACGCAGCCCTGCAGAACAGAACGAGCCAAACCTGGGCAGCCAGAGGGGCAAAGAGCACCAATTACCGGCCTGAAAACCCGGGGGCACACCCTTGAGATACTGAGAGAAAGATCCTTTCAAACCCTGCTGACTCCAACCCACACTGCCCGGACCCCTGACACAAACACAAATCAATTCTGCAGCGTTCTGCCCCACTCCTGCACTTCCAGGTGCGCTCCCAGCTCCAGCAGCTTTGCCAAGGGACTGAAAAATCTCCAAAAAATAAAACACTTGGAGTGCTCCAAATCCTCTTATTGTGCACCAGCATCTGCACAGGAGGGAGCTCGTTCTGCCAGGGGAGTCTGGAGAGAAGGGGAAGGAGTGGAGCAAACCCAGACCCAGGCACACGATGTTTTACAGGCTGCATTCCAGGACTTCCCGGAACCAGAGCGTCCCCACTGCACCTGGCTGCTGCTTTTTACAAGAAAGTTAAAAATAGGGAGCTGCCCCCAAGCTAAATTAGCCAGGAAATCTCAGTTTGTTGGTATTTTCACCCTGTTGCCTATTTTGTGTGCTAATTAATCCCATTTTCCAGGTGTACAAACCACCTCACAAATCCCATTTTCAGGTGTACAAACCACCTCACAAATCCCATTTTCCAGGTGTACAAACCATCCCATTTTCCAGGTGTACAAACCATCTCACAAATCCCATTTTTCAGGTGTACAAACCACCTCACAAATCCCATTTTCCAGGTGTACAAACCACCTCACAAATCCCATTTTCCAGGTGTACAACCCACCTCACAAATCCCATTTTCCAGGTGTACAAACCATCTCACAAATCCCATTTTTCAGGTGTACAAACCACCTCACAAATCCCATTTTTCAGGTGTACAAACCACCTCACAAATCCCATTTTCCAGGTGTACAAACCACCTCACAAATCCCATTTTCAAGTGTACAAACCATCTCACAAATCCCATTTTCCAGGTGTACAAACCACCTCACAAATCCCATTTTCCAGGTGTACAAACCATCTCATTTTCCAGGTGTACAAACCATCTCACAAATCCCATTTTTCAGGTGTACAAACCACCTCACAAATCCCATTTTCCAGGTGTACAAACCACCTCACAAATCCCATTTTCCAGGTGTACAAACCACCTCACAAATCCCATTTTCCAGGTGTACAACCCACCTCACAAATCCCATTTTCCAGGTGTACAAACCATCTCACAAATCCCATTTTCCAGGTGTACAAACCACCTCACAAATCCCATTTTCCAGGTGTACAAACCATCTCATAAATCCCATTTCCAGGTGTACAAACCATCTCACAAATCCCATTTTCCAGGTGTACAACCCACCTCACAAATCCCATTTTCCAGGTGTACAAACCATCTCACAAATCCCATTTTCAGGTGTACAAACCATCTCACAAATCCCATTTTCCAGGTGTACAAACCATCTCACAAATCCCATTTTCAGGTGTACAAACTATCTCACAAATCCCATTTTCCAGGTGTACAAACCATCTCACAAATCCCATTTTCAGGTGTACAAACTATCTCACAAATCCCATTTTCCAGGTGTACAAACCACATCACAAATCCCATTTTCAGGTGTACAAACCATCTCATTTTCCAGGTGTACAAACCATCTCACAAATCCCATTTTCAAGTGTACAAACCATCTCACAAATCCCATTTTCAAGTGTACAAACCATCTCATAAATCCCATTTTCCAGGTGTACAAACCATCTCACAAATCCCATTTTCCAGGTGTACAACCCACCTCGTACATCCCATTTTTCAGGTGTACAACCCACCTCGTACATCCCATTTTTCAGCTGAATATCTTGTATAAACCCAGCTTAGCAAAGCCAGGCCTGTGAGGAATTCCTGAGAACATTTATCAGTGTTTGCACACTCTGCTGACCACGGCCACAAAAAAGCTGCACGTTCAGGAGCTGCAGCCCAGCGAGGAGGAGCTCAGTTTTCCACAGTTTTTAGATCCTGGATTTACTGGGAGAAGGGGGAAAAGTGGCCAATAATTCCATGGAGCCTCCAGGGGAAGAGCTGTGTGCTCCTCTAAGGTTCTCTGCTCAAGAAATTGCAATTTTTGGCAGCAATTCCCACCCTTTCCCCGGTGGACAGCTTCAGGAAATGTTGCACACTGCTGAGGATGGCCAAGAACAGAAACCCTCAGGAGGAAAAACTCCTGGAGAATGACATGGTGGGATCAGCTGAATAAATGCCACCCCCAAAAATTCTCCCATGTGGTCATGGGGTTTGTCCTGCTGCAGAGCCCAGCCCTGGCTATTCCACATCTCCAAACCCAAACGTGGGAAGTTCACCAGGGAGAATCTGCCCAGGTCGTGACCAGCATTTATCTCAGTCCCCAAAATAAACTCCCGTGGGTCCTGCTGCAGAGCCCAGCCCTGGGCATTCCCACATCCCCATCTCCAAACCCAAACACAAGAAGTTGATCAAGGAAAATCTGCCCAGGAGGTGACCAGCACCTCTCTCTGTGTGCCCAAAATAAAATCCCATGAGCCCAGGGCAGAGCCCAACCCTGGTTATTCCACGTGTCCAAACCCAAACACAGGGAGTTCACTGTGAATAATCTGCCCCTCAGGTGACCAGCACCTCTCTCTGTGTGCCCAAAATAAAATCCCATGAGCCCAGGGCAGAGCCCAGCCCTGGGCATTCCCACATCCCCATCTCCAAACCCAAACACAGGGAGTTCACTGTGAATAATCTGCCCTCAGGTGACCAGCACCTCTCTCTGTGTGCCCAAAATAAAATCCCATGAGCCCAGGGCAGAGCCCAGCCCTGGGCATTCCCACATCCCATCTCCAAACCCAAACACAGGGAGTTCACTGTGAATAATCTGCCCCTCAGGTGACCAGCACCTCTCTCAGTCCCCAAAATAAAATCCCATGAGCCCAGGGCAGAGCCCAGCCCTGGGCATTCCCACATCCCCATCTCCAAACCCAAACACAGGGAGTTCACTGTGAATAATCTGCCCCTCAGGTGACCAGCACCTCTCTCAGTCCCCAAAATAAAATCCCATGAGCCCTGCTGCAGAGCCCAGCCCTGGTTATTCCCACATCCCCATCTCCAAACCCAAACACAGGGAGTTCACTGTGAATAATCTGCCCAGGAGGTGACCAGCACCTCTCTCTGTGTGCCCAAAATAAAATCCCATGAGCCCCGGGCAGAGCCCAACCCTGGTTATTCCACGTGTCCAAACCCAAACACAGGGAGTTCACTGTGAATAATCTGCCCCTCAGGTGACCAGCACCTCATCTCAACTCCCCCAGGCCCTGCTGCAGAGCCCAGGGCTCCCTTCTTCCCAGGCCAAGGCTCCTTTCCCTCCTCATTAATCACCATGCCACTTCCCATATAAATCTCCTGTATATCATCTCCTAGAGACGTGAAGGGCAAGCTCAGGCTGACCTCTGGGCTAATTGCACCCTGGCTTTTCCTTCCTTTGTTTCCCATATTCCAGACCGGCTCAGAATCCCCTCCCACCCTTCCCAGGCCTTGGAATCCTCTCTCCAGAGCTCTCTGAAGGGACACACCAGACCAGCAGAGACATCCACAGGCAGCCCCAAAAGGAAAACAAGAGCAAGGAAATTGCTGATCAGCTCCTGGATCAATAAATTTTGAGCCAAAAGGGGACAAGAAAAGGGCCAGAAGATATCCACAGGCAGTCCCAAAAGGAAAATAAGATTAAACAAATTGCTGATCAGCTCCTGGATCAATAAATACAGGCACGGGAACCTGAACCAAAGGGGACAAGAAAAGGGTCAGCAGAGATTTCCACTGCCAGCCCCAAAAGGAAAATAAGATGAAACAAATTGCTGATCAGCTCCTGGATCAATAAATACAGGCATGGGAACCTGAGCCAAAGGGGGAGAAGAAAAGAACCAGAAAATATCCACAGCCAGCCCCAGCCCCAAAAGGAAAACAAGAACGAGCAAACTGCTGATCAGCTCCTGGATTTTGAGCCAAAAAGGGGACAAGAAAAGGGCCAGCAGAGACATCCACAGCCAGCCCCCACAAGAAAAAGGAAGATGAAACAAATTGCTGCCCAGTTTCTGGATCAATAAATACAGACAGTGGAACCTGAGCCAAAGGGGGAGAAGAAAAGGACCAGAAAATATCCACAGCCAGCCCCAGCCCCAAAAGGAAAACAGATCAAGGAAAATGCTGCCCAGCTCCTGGATCAATACAGCCACGGGAACCTGAGCCAAAGGGGGACAAGAAAAGGTTTGAAGCACAGCACAGGCAGGACAATAAATATCCTGTTCTCCTTGTGCCACTGGAAATCTGCAAGATCAGAACCAAACCTCCATCTCCTGGCCCTCATCCACATATTCCCAAAGGTTTAACACATTCTAGCACAGGCTGGAGCTACACTAAAGCAAAAACACCACACACAAAAAAAAATCTCCTCAGAGTTATTGCTGCTGAGGAGGAAGCTGTGACTAAAGACTTGGATACAAATTCCTGGAATCCTGGAATGGTTTGGGTGGGAAAGGCCCTTAAAGGGATCTCCCTGCACCTTCCACTCTCCCAGGGTGCTCCAAGCCCTGGCTCTGCACCTTCCAGGCAGGGAAACCCAGAATCTCCCTGGGCAGAACCTGCCAGGGAGATTCCCCAACTGATCTGGCAGCCCCCGAGTTTTTCATTTACTCTGCAACAGCCAAGTTTTATGGCAGTGCCTCTGTCTGAAATGGCTTTGATAGCAGTGAGTAAAATTCCACAAATAAACAGTCTATTGTGAGCTCCTCTCTCCTCCTCAGCCCCCTCCCCAGCAAAAGATTCTGCTCCTAAGAAAGGCATTTGTTCAGACTGTGTGCAATTCCTGCATCCTAAACCCCAAACTTTGAAAAAGCTCAAAGCAAACACTCCCAGCACTCACTGGACCAGAGCACAAAGGATACCTGAGCTACCCCAGGAGCATTCCAAAGGGCAAAAAGGGGATTTCCCCTTTTCTCCCCACTCCAGAGCAGCACAAACATTTACTGGTGAGTCCTGCAGGCACAGTTCTGTCACTCCCAGCTGAAGGGGGGGGAGCACACGAGGTGTTCACAGAGTTTTCCACATAAAAGCAGTGTTTGGATTCTTTCCCTGAAATCTGTGGGTTTCAAAAGGCTTTCACTACTTTTTTCTATGGAGGGGGATCAAGTTTTCCCGTAAAGGGCACCTGTAAAGTCCAGGTTTCTACACTGGAAGCACGGCAGCAAAAGCAAACAAAAAATTTCTGACACCACTCCAGCCTGGGGGTGAAAGAGCCAAACACCAACACCCCGTGGAAAAGCCCCAGGAGAGAGAAAATCCATTCTGCAGCCACAAATCCAGCGGGACACACAGTGAGCCAGAACATTAACCCTCTCGAAATGTTGATTCCCAAGCAAGAGAGGGATTATTGCCTCCAATTCCACCAGTTCAGCAGAGCCCAGTGCCACAGGGAGGGAGAGCACACACCCCAAAATTCAGGGTAAACGAGGAGAACAGGGATGTTCCTCCCTCACCCCAGCCTTATGGGCAATCAAGAATTTGAGGAAATGTTCCTGAGGGTCTGGCTCTCCTCATCCCAAACTTTAGGACCAAAAAGGATCCCAGGAGAGCCTCCAGAGGGTCAGACCCCCCCTCATCCCAAGCTTTAGGACAAACAAGAATCCCAGGAGATGTTCCCACCTCACCCCAAGCTTTAGGACAAACAAGGATTCCTAGAGACGCTCCAGAGGGTCAGACCCCCCCCATATCCCAAGCTTTAGGACAAACAAGGATTCCTAGAGATGCTCCCCCTCACCCCCAGCTTTAGGACAAACAAGGATTCCCAGAGACGCTCCAGAGGGTCAGACCCTCCCTCAGCCCAAGCTTTAGGATCAACAAGGATCCCAGGAGATGCTCCCCCTCACTCTTAGCTTTAGGACTAACAAGAATTCCAGGAGATGCTCCTCCTCACCCCAGCTTTAGGACAAACAAGGAGAACAGGAGATGCTCCAGAGGGTCAGACTCTCCTCATCCCAAGCTTTAGGACAACCAGGGATCCCAGGAGATGCTCCTCTTCACCCCAAGCTTTAGGACAGACAAGAATTCCAGGAGATGCCCCCACCTCACTCTTAGCTTCAGGACCAACAAAAATTCCAGGAGATGCTCCCCCTCACCCCCAGCTTTAGGACAAACAAGGAGAACAGGAGAGGCTCCAGTGGGTCAGACCTCCTCATCCCAAGCTTTAGGACAGACAACAATCCCAGGAGATGCTCCCCCTCACTCTTAGCTTTAGGACTAACAAGAATTCCAGGAGATGTTCCTCCTCACCCCCAGCTTTAGGACAAACAAGGAGAACAGGAGATGCTCCAGAGGGTCAGACCCCAACCCACCCCAAGCTTTAGGACAGCCAGGGATCCCAGGAGATGCTCCTCCTCACTCTTAGCTTTAGGACTAACAAGAATTCCAGGAGATGTTCCTCCTCACCCCCAGCTTTAGGACAAACAAGGATTCCCAGAGATGCTCCAGAGGCTCAGATCCCCCCTCACCCCAAGCTTAGGACCAACAAGGATCCCAGGAGATGCTCCAGAGGGTCAGACCCCCTTCACCCCAAGCTTTAGGATAAACAAGAATTCCAGGAGATGCCCCCACCTCACCCCAAGGTTTAGGACAACCAGGGATCCCAGGAGAGTCTCCCCCTCACTCTTAGCTTTAGGACCAACAAGGATCCCTGGAGCAGCCCTGAGAGAGGAGGCCTGGGGATCCCAGAGCCCTTTCAGGCAGCTCTCACTCTCACTGCAGAGAGCTGGGGATCCCAGAACCTCACCTGTCCATCCACCAAAACCCACCTGTCCATCCACCAAAACCCACCTGTCCATCCACCAAACACCACCTGTCCATCCACCAAAAATGATCTCTAAATCTATTAAAAATCACTTGTAAATCTATTAAAAATCACCTGTAAATCCATTAAAAATCATCTAAATCCATTAAAAATCACCTGTCAATCCACTGCAATAAACCTGAGTAAGGGGAATCTCCCACCTGCTTCTCACTGGAATTTCAAAATTCCTTTCCAACCAAAAGAGAAATCACCTGTAAATCCATTAAAATCACCTATAAATCCATTAAAAATCACCTGTCAATCCATCAAACATCACCTGTAAACCCACTAAACATCACCTGTAAATCCACTGCAATAAACCTGAGTGAGGGGAACCTCCCACCTCCAGGATGGGGAAGGGTCACCCAAAGGTGCCCAACAATCTGGGGTTTATTGGCAATAAAAAAGGGACGTGGACTGAGGCTCTGCCAGCTCAAAAAAAAAAGCCCAAAAATCAGTTAAAAATTCAATTTTGCTGATGCAGACCAAATTACAGCACGGGGGAAGGTAACCCACAGGCTCAGGTAACACTGAAAAGTGGATTATATTAACTTTAATCTCAGTAGATTATATTAACTTTAATGGCAGCAACACCCAACCTGAGCAACTCGGAAAAGGAGGGAGCAGAAAGGGCTCCTAATGCAGAACTCTAAAATTCTAACTGAACACTGGAATTGTGCTTGTTAAAATGAGGATGCAATTCCACAGGTCACTGTTATTCCAGACTGATTTCAGGGAGGAGATTTCCCTTCAGAAATGTAAAATTCTAACTGAACACTGGAATTGTGCTTGTTAAAATGAGGGATGCAATTCCACAGGACACTGTTATCCCAGACTGATTCAGACAGAGGATTTCCCTTCGAACTCTTAAAATTCTAACTGAACACTGAAATTGTGCTTATTAAAATGAAGATGCAATAACAGGTCACTGTTATCCCAAAAACTGATTCCAGGGAGGGGATTTCCCTTCAGAAATGTAAAATTCTAACTGAACACTGAAATTATGCTTATTAAAAGGAGGGATGCAATTCCACAGGTCCCTGCTGTCCTAAACTGATTCCAGGGAGGAGATTTCCCAAAGAGAACTCCAAAATTCTAACTGCACATAAAAGAGGGATGCAATTCCACAGGTCCTTGCTACCCCAAACTGATTCCAGGCAGGGCATTTCCCTTCAGAACTCTAAAATTCTAACTGAACACTGAAATTATGCTTTTTAAAATGAGGGATGCAATTCCACAGGTCCCTGCTGTCCCAGACTGATTCCAGGGAGGAGATTTCCCTTCAGAACTCTAAAATTCTAACTGAACACTGAAATTATGCTTTTTAAAATGAGGGATGCAATTCCACAGGTCCCTGCTGTCCCAAACTGATTCCAGGGAGGAGATTTCCCTTCAGAACTCTAAAATGCTAACTGAACACTGGAATTGTGCTTGTTAAAACGAGGGATGCAATTCCACAGGTCCCTGCTGTCCCAAACTGATTCCAGGGAGGAGATTTCCCTTCAGAACTCTAAAATTCTAACTGAACACTGGAATTGTGCTTGTTAAAACGAGGGATGCAATTCCACAGGTCCCTGCTGTCCCAGACTGATTCCAGGAGGGCATTTCCCAACTGAGACCCTCCCCAAGTGTTTTCTTTTCCCCCCTCATTGTGTGGAAACGCCGTGATGAATTTTCATTCAAACTCTTGGCTCACTTTTTTTTTTATTTTATTTTAAAGTATAAATTATGCCTAACCAGAAACACGCCAGGGATCTCTTCACTCCCCCAAAGGCACTTTCTTAAAAGGAGAGAGAACAAAGGAGAAAACCTCCCAGCATGTGCTTTCCAACCCAGCTTCTTAGGACAGTATCAAAAATGACAATACTGGAACAGAAGCTTTTCTTCCTCCCTCCTTTGATCCCTGCTTAATTGCATTGATTATTGCAAACTGGGTAATGATTTCCAAAACGCTGGAGTGGAAGGCGAAGATCACAACAATCTAATAAGCAATTTAAAGAGATGTAAGAAATATTGAAGGAAAGATTTAATCACTCGAGTAGACTCCTACCAATTAGAAAGAGCTTTAAATAGCTTACCTTGAGAGAAATTAAGAGTCTGGCTGCAATTAGACAGGAATAGTAATTAAGAGCAGGAAAATTCACGTTCAGCCTATGGATGAGGGAGAACAAACTTCCCAGTTACCTTCTTCAAGCAGCAGAAAGGAAAATTTCTGCTTTAATTCATCCAAACCTTCAGGAATTCAGCAGCCCCACCAGGCTGCCAGCTCCTAAGTTATGCTGGATCTTATCTGATTTTATTTTTTTTTCCCCCCTTTTCAACAGAACAAACAATTCCAAACAGGGCAAAAAAAAAAAAAAACAAAAAACCAAAAAGGCTGCAAGGCTCTTGCCTTGTGGTAAGAAAATCCATTAAAGGCAAGGCAATTTCACGATTAAAACTCCATGAAAAAATTGTGGCAAGGAAGACTGACCACTGTTTTTCTGGAGGGAGAAAAGTTGGATTTTCCTTTGGCAGCGGCGCCCATCGTATCACATTCCCGAATTTCCACATGTGACACTCCCCACACACAACCCCGGGGTTCCCTGCTCAGGAAAAGCAACAAAGTTTTACAAACTCCCCGAAGTTTTCCTGACAAACTTTGTTTTGGCCAGGCAGAAGAGTCCCTGCCCAAGCATTAGGGTGGATTTCGGTTTTTAAAGGTCGCTAAAATCCAAAATCAACCCCGCTTGCTAATTAAAGCAGAGCAGAACCCTGACAGGCTTTACCAAAGAAAATGAAAATAACTCCAGGAATTCACCGGTCACTCTTCAAACAGCAGAGTCTTCATCGCAAACCCTCCCTTCGCCACCTTTCAACTGCCCAAAAAAAGAACTTAAAAGCACATTTTCTGGGGATTGACTGCAGCCTGCCAGCCCCAACCCCACCTGGAGAGTTTTGGGGCTCCTCTCCCAAGGCACCTTTTTTAATTCTCTACAGTCTAAACACACACACAAAAAAACCAAAAAATCAGAACGTCCTGAAGTCTTTAAAGTATGAATTTACAAAGGTTTTTTTTTTTTTAAAGCAAACTGCCACGGCTACAGAAAAAGAAAGCCCAACTTTTCCCAGAGCGCCAGCCCTGCCTGTGAGCAGCGCTCCGTCAAAACCCGAGCAGAAAACTGAAATTGAGAATAAAACAGAAACTCTGCCGCTTCCCCTCCACCGCCCTGGAAACACAAATCTACAAATAAACTGATTTCTCAAGGAGGAGACTTCTAAGAGTGCTCACTGAAGGGGTCTGGGATGACTTTATTGCCTCTCCCCATCTCTTTTCGCTCCTTTTGACTCTTTTTTTGGCACTCCAGGCTCGCTAATAAAGGCATCACCCAAAGCCGAGCTGGCTGCTGTCACTCACCCCAACACGCAATTCCATTTGCCACGCTAAAATTAACAAAAAAAAACCTCCAGCACCGCAGCCGCATCTCAACCCTCTGATCTCGTTATGTGGGAAGCAGAGTTTGAAAAGAAAAAAAAGAAAAAAAAAAGAAAATAAAACCAGGCTTAAGGACTGCGCAGCTCAAGGAATCCACTATCTGCATCCAGCCAGAGCAACGAAGGCCAGGGAGGATTTAGGGTTGGATCTGCCCCACACAAGGCACAAAACACAATTTGCTATTTCTTGACCTGCTGACAGCTCCTCCAGCACCCAAAAATGAAAGCGCGCTACACTTTGGATACACAGAAAACCGAGACCTACCAAACCTCCGCGGAAAAGCCGAATATTCCCTTAGTCATACTCGGCGTATTCCGCAGTTTGTGCCGGGCGTTTAAGGCTGGTCCAGGTTTAACATCCAGCGGATTTTGGGCTGTTCGCTGCGGGAACTCCAGAGGAGGAGGAGGAGGAGGAGGAGGAGGCAGGAGCCTTCCCGGTGACAACAGCGAGGAAACTCCGAAACTTTTCCCACCTTGCGGGGCGCGCACCGCAGCCTCGGGGTTGGATTTTTTTGTTGTTTTTCCCTTGGATTTTTAGGCGGATGATGCTCTCCGCCCGCTGCTCCTCCAAGCCGCCGGGTCGGAAATCCAAAGTTCCGCGTTCGCTCCTGCCCCTCCCCAAAAAAAAATCGCCGCAAAAAAAAAAAAAACCAAAAAAAACCCAAAAATCGCCGCCAAAAAACCATCCGGCATCGGCGGCGCGGGTCGGGAAGCGCCCCGTCCCCACACGTTCCGCAGGATGACAGGGGCGGCCGCCAGCTCCGCGCCGCCGAACTGCTGCCCAGCTGCTCGTGACGTTCTTTATTTACCGGCGGGGCCGCGCCGCCCCCGCTGTCACCGGCCGGGCTCGCTGCCGCCGGGGCTCGCTGCGCGGGCTCGCTGCCGCCGGGGCTCGCCGCCGCTGCCCGGCGAACTTCGCGGGGCTCTCCCGCCGCCCCGGGCCGGGCCCGCGCCCCGCGGGCCTCCCCCGCCCCGCCGCCCCCCTCAGCCCGCGGCGGCGCGGCCCGAGCCGGCGGAGGCTCAGCGGAGCGGCCGGGCTGCCGGCGGAGGAGAGAGTGTGTGTGAATGTGTGTGAATGTGTGTGTTTGTGTGTGTGTCTGTGTGTGAGGGGGGGGGAACGGCCACAGGGACAGGCAGCTCCGCGCCCCGCTCCACCACCCGGCCCGCCCTTCATCCCCCCCGTCCCCGCGGCCCGGCGGGGCCCCGGCGCGGCCGCCCCGGCGGGGCTGGCCCGGCCGCGGAGCCGCTCCCGGCCGCGGCCCCGGCGGCGCCGCGGGGGGACCCGGAGCTGCGCTTTACCTTTAGTTCCGCACTGTCCGCCATCTTGCGACTCTGCGCGCAGGCGCAGTGAACCCCGCCGGGACACCGCCCCCCCCGCCGCCCCGCCCGCCCGCAGCGCGCAGCGTTTGAATCGCGGCGCCATTTTGTGCTTCCCCTCACGGCCGGGCCCCGCTGCTGCTCCGTGCTGCCCGGCCCGGCTCGGCTCCGTTCCACCGCTCCGTGCTGCCGGCCTAGCTCCGCCACACGGCTCCGTGCTGCCCGGCTCGGCTCCGTTACACCGCTCCGTGCTGCCGGCCTAGCTCCGCCACACGGCTCCGTGCTGCCCGGCTCGGCTCCGTTACACCGCTCCGTGCTGCCGGCCTAGCTCCGCCACACGGCTCCGTGCTGCCCGGCCCGGCTCCGTTACACCGCTCCGTGCTGCCGGCCTAGCTCCGCCACACGGCTCCGTGCTGCCGGCCTAGCTCCGTGCTACCCGGCCGGGCTCCGTTACACCGCTCCATGCTGCCGGCCTGGCTCCGAGCTCCCGGCCCGGCTCCGCCACACGGCTCCGAGCTCCCGGCCCCGACACGCAGCCCCGACCCCTCCGCTCTCCGGGCGCAGCCCCGGCCCCGCCGCTTCTCCGGGATCCCTCCCGCCTCTCTCCGGGATCCCCCACCGCTCTCTCCGGGATCCCCCCTGTCTCTCTCCGGGATCCCCCCTGTCTCTCTCCAGGATCCCCCCTGTCTCTCTCCGGGATCCCCCACGCCTCTCTCCCGGATCCCCACACCTCTCTCCGGGATCCCCCACGCCTCTCTCCGGGATCCCCCCCGTCTCTCTCCGGGATCCCCCGCACCTCCCTCCGGGATCCCCACCCCTCTCTCCCGGATTCCCCCGCCGCTCTCCAGGATCCCCACCCCTCTCTCCAGGATCCCCACCCCTCTCTCCAGGATCCCCACCCCTCTCTCCAGGATCCCCCGCACCTCTCTCCGGGTTCCCCCGCACCTCTCTCCGGGATCCCCCGCACCTCTCTCCCGGATCCCCACCCCTCTCTCCGGGATCCCCCCGCCGCTCTCCGGGATCCCCCCCGCCGCTCTCCGGGATCCCCCACGCCTCTCTCCGGGATCCCCCACCGCTCTCTCCGGGATCCCCCCTGTCTCTCTCCGGGATCCCCCACGCCTCTCTCCGGGATCCCCCGCACCTCTCTCCCGGATCCCCACCCCTCTCTCCGGGATCCCCCCGCCGCTCTCCAGGATCCCCACCCCTCTCTCCGGGATCCCCCGCACCTCTCTCCGGGATCCCCCGCACCTCTCTCCGGGTTCCCCCGCACCTCTCTCCGGGATCCCCCGCACCTCTCTCCCGGATCCCCACCCCTCTCTCCGGGATCCCCCCGCCGCTCTCCCGGATCCCCCACCGCTCTCTCCGGGATCCCCCACCGCTCTCTCCGGGATCCCCCCTGTCTCTCTCCAGGATCCCCCCTGTCTCTCTCCGGGATCCCCCGCACCTCTCTCCCGGATCCCCACCCCTCTCTCCCGGATCCCCCCGCCGCTCTCCCGGATCCCCCTGTCTCTCTCCGGGATCCCCAGCCCTCTCTCCCGGATCCCCCTGTCTCTCTCCCGGATCCCCACCCCTCTCTCCCGGATCCCCCTGTCTCTCTCCCGGATCCCCCTGTCTCTCTCCGGGATCCCCAGCCCTCTCTCCCGGATCCCCCCGCCGCTCTCCCTGCCCGCCGAGCCCGGCCCAGCGCGGGCGCCGTGAGGGCCGCGGGTGCCCCGCTTCCCCTCAGCCGGGCGGGCTCTGCCCGCGGGACAGCGCTGCCGCGGGAATAAAGCAATAAAAGGGAATAAAAGCACCTTTTACCTGCTTAGCCGGCGGGTTTGAGGCGGTCAGGAGCGGAGCGGGATGAGGCAGGGGCGCCTCCTGCTCCCGCTGGGCAGCGAGCCGTGAGTTTTAGGTCGGTGCTTTACGGGTTTTACCCCGATGATTTACAGGTTTTACCCCGGTGCTTTACGGGTTTTACCCCGATGATTTACAGGTTTCACCCCGGTGCTTTACAGGTTTCACCTCGGGGAATCGAGAGTTCCATCTCGGGATTACAAGCTCTATTCCCCTGGGCTACTGCGGAGAAGTTGAGGAATGCTGGGGAGCTTGCCCGGGATTTCCGAGGAGCAGCGGTCCAGGGAGTTCAGGAGTCGCAAACTGAGAGTTGGGATCCAAATCTGCCCGTTTCACGTCGATTTTTTTATTAAAATTTGTGTCCTTGCAACAGCAAGTTATAGCGCACAGGGAAAACACCTACCAGAATTCTGCCTGGCAAGACGATGGCATCAGCCGCGAGTTTGGGTGGGGTAAATATTAATATTTAAGTCTCTATAGCTTGTTTAATTCAGCTTGTGTGTGTTGTTCTCTAAATACAGATCACCGTGACAATTCCTCTCCTTGGCCTTCACCTTTCTGCACGGAACGGAACAAAGACAAAAATCTGCTTTTTCCATCCCCTGCCATAAAATCCATCAGAAATTATGGTCATTGAGAGAGAAAAATAAAGCTTTAAGAGCTCAACTCTGCAGATTAACAACGAGGGTGCTCAGCCTGATAACGGTGAGAGGTAATTACAGAATTAAAATATCAAACATTCCACTCAGAGGGTTACCCAGGGTTTCAGATCAGGTGAGAGGTGTCAAATGTGTTGGGGGAGCTTTTTATTAATGCTGTTTATTGAATGTTAATATGAAGAAAACAACTCCCAGCGAGTGGCGATGGCAATGGAATTACATCGGGCTGTGTCACATTCCGTGGATCCAGGACGAAATGGGATGGATCCTGACCGAGCTGCACAGGCCACACATCCTTAACCTAAAAAAAAAAAGAACATTTATAAATGATAAGCTGTGAATAAACAGCTTTTTGATGGCATCTTCCTTATGGCCAGGATATCCATGGAGTCTGGATTGGCCGAGCAAAGCCATCACCTCCCATCTCTTCCCAAGCATTCCATTCCCGAACATTCCCCCAAAAACCTTCTCCAGACTGGCAGAAAACTCAATTTTCTGGAGGAAACTCTTGGCTGAGCCCTCTGTTTCTACTCCAGGCCATCCCTGCACCCCGGTGTTTTGGGAGAGGGCAGAGTGCTGGGCGAGATGGCTCCAAAAACTCCAAGGCAGATGATTCCAGCACGCCCACAGCTCCCAGGATCAGCCCTGCTATTCCTGGGCTCTGAGTTATTAAACACATTAATGACATTATTATGAAATGCCATAATCACCAGCTGACACAATCAACCAGCTCACATCCAGCTGAGAGAATTCACCTCAAAGAATCGTGTGCTGACCAATCTTTGCTTCGTTTCCATTTCTTTATTTCCTTTTTAACTTTTTTTTTTTTTTTTTTTTTTTTGCAGCTCCTCCTCTCTTCCTCCTGAATTCAGTGGGATGTGGACGTGTGCTCCAAGTGTTTTGCTAAATCATGGCACAGCACTATCAAACTTGACACGTGGCCATGAAACCCCAGCATCCTCTCTGCAAACCTGCTTTAAATAAAACAGCCCCAGAAGGAAGCTAAAAAAAGAGGAGGCAGAAAAATCAGCTTTAAACCCAGCGTGTTTTACAGACAAACCTCACCCAGGCTCTTAACTTGGGTTGTTTTATTTTTATTTTTTGGATAATCAGTGCAGAATTCTCTGGAGGATGGAGAAGGAACTTCATGAGAAAAACAATCTGCACTTCTATTTTGAGGCTGTTATTTACATGTGGTGGAATCCAGTTCCTCTCTGCTCCCCACGTGATGGGTCAGTGCCAAAAAAAAAAAACCCTTTGGCAGCACACAGCCCCTTCCAGAGGTGGCTCCAGCTGTGCAGCACTCACAGCTGTCAGGATTGGCCATTCCCAAAAAAAAATAATACTGGGATGCAGGGGGAGCACAGCCCCACAAGAATCCCCCAGGCCTGCTAATGATCAACCACAATATTTTAATTTTTTTTAAAATTTTTAACCTCTGTAAGGAGAGAAAATGAAAGATTAATGTTTCCCTCAACACTCCAAAGTTTTGATATTTTTTGGATATTTTCAATTCCCAATTTTCCAAAGTTACATTTCCCCTTTTGGCCATTTCTCAGTAAGATAAGTGACTCAAAAATCTGCCTCTATTTTATTTTCCTCTTCTGTAACTTCCCCAAAAATCCCTCCTGCCACATAAAGCCACGCTCAGACCCAATACTTTTTTTTAAACAGATAAGAATTTTCCCAAAAAAAAAAAAAATATTGGGATGCAGCTGGAGCAGGGGGAGCACAGCCCCACAAGAATCCCCCAGGCCTGCTAATGATCAACCACAATATTTTAATTTTTTTTAATTTTTAACCTCTGTAAGGAGAGAAAATGAAAGATTAATGTTTCCCTCAACGCTCCAAAGTTTTGATATTTTTTGGATATTTTCAATTCCCAGTTTTTCAAAGTTACATTTCCCATTTCCCAGCAAAATAAGTGACTCAAAAATCTGCCTGTATTTATTTTATTTTCCTCTTTTGTAACTTCCCAAAAAAAAATCCCTCCTGCCACATAAAGCCACGCTCAGACCCAAAAATATTTTTTTAAATAAAAATATTTTAAATAAAAATATTTTTAAATAAATAATTTAAAAATAAAAATATTTTTAAATAAATATTTTTAAATAAAAATATTTTTAAATAAATATTTTTAAATAAAAATATTTTTAAATAAAAATATTTTTAAATAGAAATATTTTTTAAAATAAAAATATTTTAAATAAAAATAATTTAAAAATAAAAATATTTTTAAAAATAAAAATATTTCTAAAAATAAAAATATTTTTAAATAATGTATTTAAATAAAAATATTTTTAAAAACAAAAAGTTTAAAACCAAAAATATTTTAAAAACAAAAATATTTTTAAAATAAAAATATTTAAAAAATAAAAATATTTTTAAATAAATGTTTTTAAAATAAAAATATTTTAAAATAAAAATACTTTGAAAAAGTAAAAATATTTAAAAAATAAAAATATTTTAAATAAAAATATTTTAAAAATAAAAATAAAAATAAAATATTTTTTAAATAAAAATATTTTTAAAATAAAAATATTTTAAAATAAAAATATTTTAAAATAAAAATATTTTAAAATAAAAATACTTTGAAAAAGTAAAAATATTTAAAAAATAAAAATATTTTAAATAAAAATATTTTTTAAATAAAAATATTTTAAAAATAATATTTTTAAAATAATATTAAAAAATAAACTATTACTTTAAAAATAAATTAATATTTTTTTAAAACTAGAAACCTTTTTAAACTATTTTTAAAGCAGATCTTCATTTTTTGCTGCCACCACCTTGCCCTCATCCTCGTGAGGATCCAGGAATTGTGGATAATCCCAACCCCCCCTTGTTCTCCAAGGCATCTCCGAGCTGAATCAACCCTCTGGAATGACAATCCCTCCCTTAGGAAGTGGATCAGCAGCACTCCCGAGCCACGGAAATCCCTTCAGTGCTGCGGGGCTGCAGCCTGCCAATGTGTGACATCCCCTTTCCCTGCGGGAAAAGGGAATATTCCAGGGAAAACCGCCCTGCCTGCCACGGGCACAGCGGAGCAGCCAGGAGCTGATACAATAAATCCCGGTTTTCACCTGGCTCAGAATCCCCATCCAGCAGCAGCACCACAGCAAATTAAACCAGGTTATTTTATTTTTTCCAGGTTGAGCTGCTGCTTGGGAAAGAAATTTCCTGGGAGGATTCCTGGAGGACGAGATCCGATTGGAATTTTGGGAGCGTGGAGGGGCTGGAGGAGCCCCGGCCGGGTTGGTGCTGGTGATTGATTTCCCCAGCAGTGCCAGGGTGCCGCTCATCCCTCAGCTCCCTCTTCTCCAGGGGTTTTCCCTTTCCTGGGATCTCCACAGCGGAGTTTCACCTGCCTGGGGTTTGTATAAATCCTCCCTCAATTCCTGAAAATCTCCGCCGAAAATTGAATTGCTCGTCTCGTTTCGGGGCGGGCTCGGTGTGAGTTCCCAGCCTGGAATGGCAAAATTCCAGAATTCCATAAAACCCATATTCCCAGCCTGGAGTGGCAAAATTCCACAAAACCCACATTCCCAGCCTGGAATGACAAAATTCCGAAATTCCACAAAACCATATTCCCAGCCTGGAATGGCAAAATTCCATAATTCCACAAAACCCACATTCCCAGCCTGGAATGGCAAAATTCCATAATTCCACAAAACCCACATTCCCAGCCTGGAATGGCAAAATTCCCAACCACCATTTCCAGCCTGGAATGACAGAATTCCAAACCCATATTCCCAGCCTGGAATGGCAAAATTCCAAAATTCCACAAAACCCACATTCCTAGCCTGGAATGGCAACATTCCAAAATTCCACAAAACCCACATTCCCAGCCTGGAATGGCAAAATTCCAAACCCACATTCCCAGCCTGGAATGGCAAAATTCCAAAATTCCACAAAACCCATATTCCCAGCCTGGAATGGCAAAATTCCAAACCCATATTCCCAGCCTGGAATGATAAAATTCCAAAATTCCATAAAACCCATATTCCCAGCCTGGAATGGCAAAATTCCCAACCACCATTTCCAGCCTGGAATGACAGAATTCCAAACCCATATTCCCAGCCTGGAATGGCAAAATTCCACAAACCCACATTCCCAGCCTGGAATGATAAAATTCCAAAATTCCATTAAACCCATATTCCCAGTCTGGAATGACACATTCCAAATCCACATTCCCAGCCTGGAATGATAAAATTCCAATCCCACATTCCCAGCCTGGAATGATAAAATTCCCAACCCCCATTTCCAGCCTGGAATGACACATTCCAATCCCACATTCCAGTCCCTCATTCCTGGAATGACACATTCCAATTCCACATTCCAATCCCTCATTCCCAGCCCACATTCCTGGAATTCCACATTCCAATCCCACATTCCTGGAATGTCACAAACCCAATCCCCCATATTCCCAATCCCCCATTCCCAATCCCCCAAATTCCCAGTATCCCCAGCCCAGACACCTGGACAGGATTTGGGGACACCTGGGGACATCAGGAGCAGGTTTGGGGACACCTGGAATGTTTAGGGACAGGATTTGGGGACACCTGGGGACCTTGGGAATGGGGTTGAGGGGGTTTAAGGGACACCTGGACAGGATTTGGGGACATCTGGGGATTTTGGGGACAAGTCTGGGAACACCTGGACAGGGTTGGGGACACTGAGGGACGTTTGGAGTGGGGTTGAGGGGGTCTAAGGGACACCTGGACAGGATTTGGGGACATCTGGGGATGTTGGGAATGGGATTTGGGGACACCTGGAATGTTTGGGACAGGTCTGGGGTCACCTGGGGACAGGGTTGGGGACACCTGGGGACATTGGGAATGGGGTTGGGGACACCTGGGGACTTTGGGGACACCTGGGGACATTGGGAATGGGGTTTGGGACACCTGGGGACATTGGGGACACCTGGGGACATTGGGAATGGGGTTTGGGGACACCTGGGGACATTGGGGACACCTGGGGACATTGGGAATGGGGTTTGGGACACCTGGGGATGTTTAGGGACAGGGTCGGGGACACTGAGGGACGTTTGGAGTGGGGTTGAGGGGGTCTAAGGGACACCTGGACAGGTTTGGGGACCCCTGGGGATGGTTGGGGACTCCTGGGCAGGTGTGGGGACCCCATGGCAGGTGTGGGGACCCCTGGGGATGTTTGGGGACCCCTAGGGATGGTTGGGGACCCCATGGCAGGTGTGGGGACCCCTGGGGATGGTTGGGGACCCCATGGCAGGGTTGGGGACCCCATGGCAGGGTTGGGGACCCCTGGGGATGGTTGGGGACCCCATGGCAGGGTTGGGGACCCCATGGCAGGTGTGGGGACCCCATGGCAGGTGTGGGGACCCTGGGGATGTTTGGGGACCCCCATGGCAGGGTTGGGGACCCCATGGCAGGGTTGGGGACCCCATGGCAGGGTTGGGGACCCCATGGCAGGTGTGGGGACCCCTGGGGATGGTTGGGGACCCCATGGCAGGGTTGGGGACCCCATGGCAGGGTTGGGGACCCCATGGCAGGTGTGGGGACCCCATGGCAGGGTTGGGGACCCCATGGCAGGGTTGGGGACCCCATGGCAGGGTTGGGGACCCCATGGCAGGGTTGGGGACCCCATGGCAGGTGTGTCCCAGGCCCAGGTGGGGCCAGGGCAGCGTTTCCTGCCCCACATCCCCTCCCCTGAATTCCCTTTTTGGGATCGGCCCTGCCCGGAGCTGCTGCCTCTGCCCTCACCTTGACTGCAGTTATCTCATTATAATATTATAATATATTATTATCGATTATCATATCATGTCATGTAATATATAATACAATATAATATTGTATTATTTAGTATAATACAATATAAAATAGTTTAATATAATATAATGTAATATAATATAATCAGTTTATCTTTTCAATGTGGAATTATCAATTTACATTTTCAATGAGGAATTACCAGTTTATATTATCAATGTGGAATTATTAATTTACACTTGGAAGGAGGAATTAGGAATTTATATTTTCAGTGGGGAATTATCAGTTTATACTCCGGATGAGGAATTACCAATTTATATTTTCACTGTGGAATTATCAATTTACATTTCCAAGTGGGAATTATTAATTTATATTTTCGACGTGGAATTATCAGTTCCTATGTTCAAGGAGAAATTATCAATTTATATTTTCGACGTGGAATTGTCAATTTAGATTTCCAAGGAAGAATTATTAATTTCTATTTTCACTGTGGAATTATCACTTTACATTTCCAAGTGGGAATTATTCCCAGCTCTCCCAGCCCCAGGAGGGGTTTGGTGCTGGCAGAGCTTTGCTGTGCCAGAATTCCTGGGACACTGCTCAGCTCTGCCATGGGTGGGACACTAAAAACTCTGGGAATTTCCCATTTCCCATTTGAAGCCATTCCCTGGGTGCTGTCCCTCCATCCCTGATCCCAAATCCCTCCCCAGCTCTCCTGGAGCCCCTTCAGCTCCTGGCTGGAATCGGAGGATTCCCAGATCCTTCTTTCTCCTTTTTCCCCCCAATTTCTCCTTTTTTCCCCTTCCCAACCCCCCCTCCCTGCAGACAGCCCAGGGAGTTTCCAGCCCAGCCATAAACCCGGGAATGCCTGGGAAAAAAGCAAATTAAACAGCGCTGAAAAGCCATTTTCCCCTGCTTTCTCCTTTTCTTCCCCCCCAGTTTCTCCTTTTTTTCCCCCTGATTTCTCCTTTTTCCCCCCCAGGTTTCTCCATTTTCCCCCAGGTTTCTTCTTTTTTCCCCCACTTTCTCCTTTTTTTTTTTTTTTTTTTTTTTTTTCCCCAGGTTTCTCCTTTTTTCCCCCCAGGTTTCTCCTTTTTTTCCCCCCCAGTTTCTTCTTTTTTCCCCCACTTTCACCTTTTTTTTTTTTTTTTTTTCCCAGTTTCTCCTTTTTTCCCCTGGTTTCTCCTTTTTTCCCCCCAGGTTTCTCCTTTTTTCCCCCCCAGGTTCTCCTTTTTTCCCCCCCAGGTTTCTCCTTTTTTCCCCCCCAGGTTTCTCCTTTTTTCCCCCCTAGGTTTCTCCTTTTTTCCCTCCCGGGTTTCTCCTTTTTTCCCTCCCATTTCTCCTTCCCCACCCCCCCCCAATTTCTCCTTTTTTCCCCCCAGGTTTCTCCTTTTTTTCCCCCCAGGTTTCTTCTTTTTCCCCCACTTTCTCCTTTTCTTTTTCTCCCCAGTTTCTCCTTTTTATCCCTCTGGTTTCTCCTTTTTTTCCCCCCCAAATTTCTCCTTTTTTCCCCCCCATTTCTCCTTTTTTCCCCCCCCAATTTCTCCTTTTTCTCCCCCCCATTTCTCCTTTTTCTCCCCCCCTATTTCTCCTTTTTTCCCCCCAATTTCTCCTTTTTCTCCCTCCAATTTCTCCTTTTTTCCCCCAGCTTTCTCCATTTCCCCCCCCCCCAATTTCTCCTTTTTCCCCCCCAATTTCTCCTTTTTCCCCCCAATTTCTCCTTTTTTCCCCTTCCCACCCCCCCCGTCCCTGCAGACAGCCCAGGGAGTTTCCAGCCCGGCCATAAACCCGGGAATTCCTGGGAAAAAAGCAAATTAAACACTGCTAGACTTGGCGAGCACAGGGCTGGGGGCAGCTCCAGTCTGAAATCTGCTTTTCAGGCCTGGAATTGCTGAAATTCTGCTTTTCTGACCTTTCAATTGTCTGAAGCTTGTTCCCAGAGAAGAAACATAAAAACTGAATTGGTTTTGTGATGATATTCGTGCTGTCAGTTCTTTCTGAAAAGGAAAGATCTCTCTTAATCTAAGTAATTTGTATTTATTTTGCCAGTCACAGCAGCCTGTGAAAAATTCTATAAATTCTATATGAAGAAATTTATATAGAAAAAAATTCTATATAAAGAAATGTATATGGAAATTTATATACAAAAGAATTCTATATGAAGAAATTTATATAGAAACAAATTCTATATAAAGAAATTTATATGGAAATTTATATAGAAATTTATATAGAAAAAATTCTATATATAAAGAAATTTATATAGAAATTGATACAAAAAAATTCTCTATGAAGAAATTTATATAGAAATTTATATAGAAAAAATTCTCTATATAAAGAAATTTATATAGAAATTTGTATAGAAAAAAATTTATATAAAGAAATTTATATGGAAATTTATATAGAAAAAATTCTATATAAAGAAATTTATATGGAAATCTATATAGAAATTTATATAGAAAAAATTCTCTATATAAAGAAATTTATATAGAGATTTATATAGAAAAAAAACTCTATATGAAGAAATTTATATAGAAATTTATTTAGAAAAAATTCTATATAAAGAAATTTTTATAGAAATCTATATAGAAAAAATCTATATAAAGAAATCTACATAAAAATTTATATAGAAAAAATTCTATATAAAGAAATCTATATTAAAAAACTCTATATAAAGAAATTTATATAGAAATTTATATAGAAAAAATTCTATACTATATTTGTTACACAAATTCCCATAAATTCAACACGAACAAAGAATTGTTTTTCACATTTGAGTGTCATTTAATAAACTTCTGCTTTATCCAGTGGGATTGGAGAGGTGGCAACTTGATTGTCCAATCCCTAATTGTTATCCAGCATCCCTAAATATCAAAAACCAGAAATCAACTCCTCCTTTTTATATCCTGGAGGATATCCAGGATATAGTCAGGGAGATCAGAGGAAGGGGTTCATTGCCAGGTTTTTAGGGGAAAAAAAAAACAGGAAAATGTGGTTTAATTTTCCAGGAGGATCACGGAGTTGGTTTTGTTTGTGGAAATAAAAGTGATCCTGTGAGCAGGGCAGTGTCCCCTGCACTCCCACCAGAGAGGGGACACAAAGCCCTGTTAGCACCCAAAATTTAATCAGATTAAATTCAATTTAAATTACATTGAAATGAAATTAAAACCCTCTCCCTGTTTATGCACAGCTCCTGCCTGTCCTGTCCACGCTCACCCTAAAATACTGGATTCCAGCCCAGCCACACACATCACTGCTCAAATTAAATGAGTTTCCAAAATAAAAACCCCAAAGACAAGGAACCTCCCGCCAGATCCCAGAACAGCAGAGATTTTTCAAAAAAAAAAAGATTTTTTTGTTTTTTGGATTTGCAGGCAGCCAGCAGCTCGTGGCAGGTTCTGGTCACACCTGAACGTTCCAGGTGCACCTCGGGTGCCTGGACAAACAAATCCCTGGTGGGCAGGATCCTGGGAATCTGCCAGGATCCCTGGGAATCTGCCAGGATCCCTGGGGATCATTCGGGCAGGATCCCGGGAATCTGCCAGGATCCCTGGGGATCATTCGGGCAGGATCCTGGGGATCATTTGGGCAGGATCCTGGGAATCTGCCAGGATCCCTGGGGATCATTTGGGCAGGATCCTGGGGGATCATTTGGGCAGGATCCTGGGAATCTGCCAGGATCCCTGGGGATCATTTGGGCAGGATCCTGGGAATCTGCCAGGATCCCTGCGGATCATTCGGGCAGGATCACGAGGGATCGTTTGGGCAGGATACTGGGAATCTGTCAGAATCCCTGGGGATCATTTGGGCAGGATCCTGGGGATCTGTCAGAATCCCTGGGGATCATTCAGGCAGGATCCTGGGGATCATTTGGGCAGGATCCTGATGATCTGCCAGGATCCCTGGGGATCATTTGGGCAGGATCCTGGGGATCTGCCAGAATCCCTGGGGATCATTCGGGCAGGATCCCGGGAATCTGCCAGGATCCCTGGGGATCATTCGGGCAGGATCCTGGGAATCTGTCAGGATCCCTGGGGATCATTCGGGCAGGATCCCTGGGGATCTGCCAGAATCCCTGGGGCTCATTTGGGCAGGATCCCGAGGGATCATTCATGCAGGATCCTGGGAATCTGCCAGAATCCCTGGGGGATCGTTCGTGCAGGATCCCGGGAATCTGCCAGCATCTCTGCGGGACCGCGGGGTGCTCTCCAAAGGGTCACAGCAGCTCTGGCCCGGGAAAAGCTCGGGGCTCGCAGCTCGGGGCTGGCAGAGGAGGCGGATCCCGAGAGGATCCTGCTGGAATTCGCTCCCGGGGCCGGGAACAGCCGGGGCGGCCGCTCCGGGCACGGACCGTGCCGGGAGGGATCAAAGGGGACAGCGGGGCTGGATGGCCTTGGCTTCGGCTCTGGCACGGCTCCGGCACCGGGGAGGGGAGCTCAGAGCCGGGACCGGCCCGAGGGGCTGGGACGGGCTGGAGAAGGAACTTTGGGGAACTCAGAGCTGGGACGGGCTGGAGAGGGGAAATTGGGGAGTTCAGAGCTGGGACGGGCTGGGGAGGGGAAACTGGGGAGCTCAGAACCGGGACGGGCTGGAGAAGGAACTTTGGGGAGCTCAGAGCTGGGATAATCCCGAGGGGCTGGGACGGGCTGGAGAGGGGAAATTGGGGAGCTCAGAACCGGGACAGGCTGGAGAAGGAACTTCGGGGAGCTCAGAACCGGGACGGGCTGGGGAAGGGACTTTGGGGAGCTCAGAGCTGGGATAATCCCGAGGGGCTGGGACGGGCTGGGGAAGGGACTTTGGGGAGCTCAGAGCTGGGATAATCCCGAGGGGCTGGGACGGGCTGGGGAAGGGACTTTGGGGAGCTCAGAACCGGGACGGGCTGGGGAAGGGACTTTGGGGAGCTCAGAGCTGGGATAATCCCGAGGGGCTGGGACGGGCTGGAGAGGGGATCTTGGCAGGGCCAGTGTCGCGTCCTGCCCCGGGCTGGCCCCAGCTCCCCCTCGCCTCCCTCGGGGCGCGTTCCGAGCCAGGAGCCCGGACCCTCCCGGCACAGGCGGGCGGACTGCCGAGGGCAGCGCCGAGCAGAGCGGCCGCCACCTCCTGGCGCCTCCGTGGAATCATGGATTGGGATCGAAGCTCCTCCAGTGTCCCCCCTGCCCGGGCTGGGACACCTCCCGCTGTCCCAGGGGGTCCAGCCTGGCCCTGGGCACTGCCGGGGATCCCCACCCTCGCAGAGAACAATTCCTTCCTAAAACGCCATCTAAAACTCATCCACGCGGAGAACAGCAGAGGTCCGGGACACGCTCCGTGCCCGGTGGCACATTCCCATCCCATCCCATCCTGCCTACCCCTGGACACCCTCCTGAGGGCATCCCCGACCCCGGGAGCCAGGAAAAGCCCCTGGAACCCGGACCCCTCCCCACGGCGCTCCGCAAAGGGGGAAAATCCCCGCCGGGCTTTTCCCGGGGGGGCTGCGGTGCCTGCAGCCCCCGGGGTGCGAGAGGCGAGACCCCCAGCCGGGCAGCAGGACCCGTCCTGGCCCGACGGGAGCAGCAGATGGGGCCGGGCTGGGCAGCAACCCGAGCCGCTCTGCCACTGGCCTGAAAGAGCAACTCCATCCGCTGCAGCCGCAGACCTTCTGCTTCTCCCGATGCCCAATTCAGCCTCAAACGCAGGCGCTTCCTGCCTGCTTTAATTATTTAAAAATCCTGACTCTGGTTGTTTATTTTCCGGGGTTGTTACCGCCCTCAACTATTTCGAGACTAAACAACAAACAAAACAACAACAAAAACTAGAATAAAAAATTTGAAGCCTTTCCCTCATTCTGCCGGTGAAGTTTAATTCACCCTAATTATTTCATATTACTTAGGCTGTAATAGTTTCATAATTTCTAGTATATTAAGCACTTAATACGTTGTGTCATTTCAAGTCGCATATTAAATTCTGCAAAGCACATTTTAATGAGCGCTAAGTAGTGGGGAAATATTAATACAACCTAATGGCTCATTTTTGTGCCCGTGCCGGGAGGCACCGCTGGGGCAGGTGGGCTCAGGGGGGGCTGGCTGAAATTATGAGCTGGAGAGACACCCAGGGCACCTCCTCTGAGGTGGCACCCATGACCCCGAGAGGCACGAAACGCAAAGGAAAAATTCAGCTGCCCCTCTCCGAACTCCAAAACGGCCCAAATGGGGTTTTTTCCCCCTCAAGCGAGAGCCTCTCAGTTGAACCCGGACCCTCAATTCCCCTGCCGGGGTCGCCCCCCGTGCGTGTCCCGGCTCGGGGATGCTCCCCCTGCACTCACCTGCTGCAGGTGCCGCCAGCCCCGCTCAGCAGCTCGTGTCCTGGGACCGAAGGAAGAATCCCAAAATCCCAGAGTGGCTCGGAAGAGACGGCAAAGCTCAGCTCACTCCGTGCCGTGAGCAGGGACTCCCGCTGGCCCAGGCTGCTCCAAGCGCGCTCCAGCCTGGCCTGGGACATTCCAGGGATGGATCAGCCTTGAGAACTTTCTCTGAGACCCAAACAAAGAAAAAAAACCCAAACCGACCTGACCTGGGCTTCCCCCCCACCAAGGGTTTTTAACCTTCATCCCCTCAACCTGGCGGGGAAGGAGCTCCTCACCCTCCGGGCGTGGCTGGGGCGGGGATGCTGCTCCTGCTCAGCTGATCCCGAGGTCGGAATTAGGGAAAACCGGGGCGCTGCACCTCCGGCTGCGCCCACGCGGTGGCGGCCCAGGCCGCGGAACGGCCTAATGAGCCCGGAGCTAATTAACGGCAGCGGCTTCTCCTCGGAGCGCCGGCCCGCGCCGCAGCCACCCCGCCGGGGGCAGCGCGGGGCCCCGGGCACCTCCGCTGCCACCCCGTGCCCTCGCCCCGCTCCCCGGGATGCTCCCGGGCCCAGCATCCTTCCCCCGCTCCCCGGGAGCATCCCGGGCCCAGCATTCCTTCCCCCGGTCCTGGTCCTGGTCCCAGCATCCTTCCCAGGTCCCGGTCCCCGGCATGCTCCTGTGCCCTGCATCCCTTCCCCGGTCCTGGTCCCGGTCCCAGCATCCTTCCCCCGGTCCCGGTCCCCGGGATGCTCCCGTGCCCCGCATCCCTTCCCCCGGTCCTGGCCCCGCTCCCCGGGATGCCCCCAGGCCCCGCATCCCTTACCCCGGTCCCCGGGAGCATCCCGGGCCCCGCATCCTTCCCCCGCTCCCCGGGTTGCCGCTGGTCCCCGGGAGCATCCCGGGCCCTGCATCCCTTCCCTCGGTCCCGGGATGCTCCCGGGCCCCGTATCCCTTCCTCCGGGCCCGGTCTCCGCATCCCTTCCCCCGTTCCCCCTTCCCGGGATGCCGGTGGTTCCCGGGATGCTCCCGGGCTCCACATCCTTCCCCCGGTCCCCGGGATGCTCCCTGACCCCGCATCCCTTCCGCTGGTCCCGGTCCCGCTCCCCGCATCCCTTCCCCCAGTCCCGGTCCCCTGGATGCTCCCGGGTCCTGCATCCCTTCCCCCGGTCCCAGGCTCGGTCCCCGGGGTGCTCCCGGGTCCTGCATCCCTTCCCCCGGTCCCAGGCTCGGTCCCCGGGGTGCTCCCGGGTCCTGTATCCCTTCCCCCGGTCCCAGGCCCGGTCCCCGGGGTGCTCCCGGGCCCCACATCCCTTCCCTCGGTCGCCGGGAGCATCCCGGACCCCGCATCCCTTTCCCTGGGATGCTCGCGGGTTCCGCATCCTTCCCCGGTCCCGCTCCCCGGGATACCCCCGGGTCCCGCATCCCTTCCCCAGGTCCCGGTCCCGCTCCCCGCATCCCTTCCCCCGATCCCGCTCCCCGGGATACTCCGGGGTCCCGCATCCCTTCCCCGGTCCCGGTCCCGGTCGCGGTGCTCGCTGCACCTCCCTCCACGGCCGGAGCTCCCGCGGTGCAGCCTCAGCCCGCCGCGCTGCGGTGCCGGGTTCATTCTGGGCTAAAACCCGGCTCTTTCGGGCCCGTAGGTGCGAGCGCGCCTCGCCGCCCGCGCTCCGAGCTCATTACCGGGATCCCCCCGGGTGCGGAACGGGCACGGGAACGGGCGGCAGTGAGCTCGGGCGGCGCCCCCGGGCCAGCCCCGGGCCAGCCCCGGGCCAGCCCCGGGCCAGCCCCTCCCGGCCGGGCCCCACGCACCAGGCGGCTTCTCCAAGTCTGTTTTTATTAAAGAACCAAAACCACGTACAGAGGGGGCTGTCCCCAGAGCGGGCGAGCGCTGTCGTGCCTCCGGCGTGGCGGAGGTTAAAGTGCCGTTACATCCAGGATTTACAGGGGGAGGGACGGGAAGGGGACGGGAGGGGAGGGGGGGGGGGGGACGGACAGATAAATATACATCATAAATAAATAAAAATCCGACAAATACTGTACCAAGAGAATCACAGTACATTTATATCCATTGCACATAGCCACTTTTGCTTTCCGGTCTGGACGAGGGTGGAAGAAGCGGACACACAGGGAGGGAGGGGGAGGCGCAGCGGGGGAGGCACCGGCCGGGGCCCGGCTCCCCCCTCCCCGGCCGGCCCGGGGCCGCCCCCGCCGCAGCGCCGGGCTCCGAGTCCTCTATGTACAAGTGTCTCCTCGTGGGAATGGCTTGTGTGGGCTCTGCCCGCATGGCTTCGGGGTGGGGGGCTCGGCGGGGGCGCTCACTGGGGCAGCAGCGGCGGCTTGAAGGAGCAGTTGCCCGTGCAGTGCCGCGGGGTCAGCATCTTGCAGGAGAAGTGGTGCAGCGCGTCGTGAGCCTCTGCAAAAAGGCACCGCGAGCCGTCACCGCCGGAGCCCCCCGGAGGGGAGGGACCCCCCCAGAGCCCCGGAGGGACCCCCCGAGCCCCCCCGGGCCCGCTACCTTTCAGCTTCTGCTGGATGGCGTAGCGCGCTTTCCGCTCCTGGTCCAGCTCGTTGCACAGCGTGTCTGCGGTGGGGCAGCGGCGCTGAGGGGCTGAGCCCACCCCGGCGGCAGGGGCACGGGCACGGCCTCCCCGGCTCGCCGGGGAAAAGGAATTTTACGGCCGGGTTTTTGAGTTTAGCCCGAGTTGGATGCGGGAAGGTTCGTGAGCGGGCGCCTCGCAGCCGTTTGTTTGCGGGGCAGCTCGAAAATCGCGAGAGGAAGTGGAGGGCAGCAAAAGAGACGGAATGAAACAAAGGGGAAAAAAAAAAAAAACAAACAAAAAAAAAACCAAACAAAAAAAAAAAAACACTAAAAACGTAAAACTCCAAACAAACCAAAAAACAAACAAGCAAAAAAAAATAAAGCAACCAAAAAACAAAACAAGCAAAACACCACAAAATAATAAACAGGAAACCCCTCACCCAAACAAACGAAAAAGCAGAAATAAACACAACGAAATTAAATTTTTTTTTTAAATTTCCTTTAATTTAAATTAAATTAAAGGAAAAAAAATAATAAAGGAAATAGGAAAAAAAAAAAAAATCAAAGTACTAATGGGCTCGGCCTCACCTCGGACGATCTGCAGCTGCTGCACCATCTCTTCCCGGTACGCCAGCTCCCGCTTCATCTGGTCCTGGAAGTTATCTGCGGGGCCGGGGGTCAGCGCGGCGCCCGGGGCGAGCCCCGCTGCCGGCCGGCGCGCAGGGGATGGGGCAGCAGCGGTACCTTTCAGGCTCTGGAAATCCCTCTCCAGCTTTTTCCTCAGCTCCATTTGCTCCAGGACCAGTTTTTGTAACTCATCTGTTTAAAAATACACGGCGGGGTTGAGGGGAGCCCCGCACTTTTCCATCTGGAGGCGGCTCAGCGCGGCGCTAATCGCATTACGTTCCATTAATCACAGGAGTTAATCACTCCCGCACAAAAAAAAAAAAACACAAATACCCCCGGAGCCGCCGGAGGGGACGGGCCGGGGGTGCCGCAGCCCCCGCCCGCACCCCGAGCCCCCCGCCTCACCTCGGGCCAGGTTCTCGATGTCCTTTTCCAGCAGCTGCGTGCCGGTGACATCCATGGCCAGCCCGTCCTCGCCTGCCGGGGGGCAGAGCGCTGTCAGCCCCGCCGGGGGCCGCGCAGGGGCCGCGCAGCGCCCCGCCGAGCGGTGCTTACCTCTGTCGGTATTTACAGGGCTGGGATGAGAGACGTTCCTTTGGTCCTGATAGGATTTTCTGCCCTCTAAATCCTCTGCCGCGGAGTGATTGTCTTCTTTATCTTGCTCTTAAAGTTAATAAACCGATTTTCAACCATAAGCAATGAAAGTATGGTCCTGATATGTCCTTAATTACATAATTACGGACAAAGCCCTCGTTAAAACCTTCTTAGCGGACATCCTAATCGCTTTGCCGTTGGAAAGTAGCTTGTGGGCAGGCAGGAGCTTGGCCCCGCCGGCCCATCCCCGCCGCACCGGCGGCATCCCCGCGCCCCCGGGGTCGAGGGGGGGCCCGGCCCCGCTCCTCGCATCCCCTTAGTTTCCCTTTTTTTCTCCCGAAAGCCCCCAAACGAAAGCGGCCCTCCGGGGTCCCCCCCGGGGCTGAGCCGCCGCCCGGGCCCGGCCCGCGTTACCCTTCGCCTCGGGGGTGCAGAGGAAGGCGGCGGCGGCGGCTCCCAGGGAGGCCGCGGGCTTCAGCGGCTGCAGGTGCTCCCCCCGCTCCGGCGCGAACACCTACGAGAGAGCGAGTGAGGAGCGGGGTCCGGCCCCGCGGGCACCCCCGGGGCCGCTCGGCCCGCCCGGCCCCGCACCTCGTAGGCGCCGCTGCTGCCGCTGCGCTCGGGGCTGCCGCCCTCGGGGCCCGGGCCGCCCTCGGGCCCGCCCGCCTCCGCCGCTGGCTCCTCGGGCCCCTCGGGGCCGGCGGGCGGCGGCTCCTCGGGGCCGCTCAGCAGCCGCGGCGGCTCCCGGCCCTCGCCGGGGGCCACGGCGGGCACGGCGGGCACGGCGGAGGCGGCTTCGTCCTCCTCGTCCTCCGGGAAGCGGTTGGACTCCACGTCCACCTCGGGCTCCTCGGCCGTGTCCCCTCCGGGGGACAGCGAGCGGTAGCTGGAGCTGCCCTCGCTGAGGAAGTCCGGCGAGAGGTAGCCGGGCCCGCGGGGCCCCGCGCCGCCGAACGCCTCGCGGGTGCCGTAGAGCTTGGCGATGCTCTCGGCGTCCTTCACCACCGGGCGGAAGGCGGACAGGTAACTGCCCTTCCTGGGCAGCGGCAGCGGCCCGAGCAGCGCCTCGTCCCCGGAGCGCTCCTCCTCGCCCGCCGCCCGCGACAGGGCGCTGGGGCAGCGCTCGCCCTCGCCGCCGGCGCTCTCCTGGGGCGTGGCGCTGCTGCGGCCGCTGCCCGAGGGCTCCGAGCCCTCCAGCTCCCCGTGCCGCCCCGCCAGCCCCGCCGGCTCGGCCGCCGCCGCCGCCGCCGCCGCCGCCGCCGCCACCACCACGGCGGTGGCGGCCGCCTTGGCCGGGCTCTGCGCGGGGTAGGGCGGCACGGGCAGGCTGCCGGCGGCCGGCCAGAACACGGGGAACGAGGGGTACACGCCGGCGTCCTTGGCGGCGCCGGGCTGGTGCGGCGGCTGGGCCGGCTGGTGCGGGTGCGGGTGCGGGGGTCCCCAGAACATGCCGGGGGGCAGCGCGCCGCCCTTGCCCGCCTCGCCGCCCCCCGCGCCGCCCAGCGCCTCCTCCTGCTTCTTAGGGCACAGTCCGAAGGCGGCGGCGGGGAAGCCGTAAGGGTGGGGGAAGAGCGGCGGCGGCAGCTTCTGCAGCATCCCGAAGCCCTTGCTGGGCACCGGGATCACCGGGTAGCTGCGCACCGCGCCCGCCCCGCCGTGCGCGCCCGCGGCCCCGCCGTGCGCCGCCGCCAGCCCCAGCGCGCCGCGCTCGCCCGCCGCCTCCTGCCCGCTGCACCGCAGGCTCTTGTGCGCCGGGGCCAGCTCGGGGCCGGCGGGCGGCGGCGGGTGCAGGGCGGCCTTGGCGGCGGCGGGGGAGCCGGCCCCGGGCCCGCCGGCGGCCGCCCCTTGCAGGGAGAAGGTCCGCTTGCGGGTGCCGCCGTTGAACATGGCCTTGACATCCTCCCAGGCGTGCGACAGCTCCTCCGTGGCCGTCTTGTCGCTGAGCTTGAGGTGGCGGCGCCAGGAGTTGAAGTTGGCCGCGTCGGGCTGGGTGTACTTGGAGTCCGGGGTGCGGTGCGAGTGGAAGATGAACTTGTTGGGCGAGAAGTACATGCTGCAGTAGCTGCACTTGATGCACTTGGCGCGGGAGCTGTTGTAGCGCGCCGGGATGAAGCTGCCCCGGGAGCCCCAGGCGCACTCGTGCACCACGTCGAAGGCGAAGTTCTCGGGCAGCTTGGGCGGCTTGTGCTCGCCCAGGAAGGACTTGCAGAGCCGCTCCGCCTCCCTCTTGGTGATCATGCCGCAGCGGCGGGAGGAGATGGGCATGGCCCCGGCCCGCCGCAGGATCTCCAGCTGCACCGGCGTGCACTGCACGCAGGTGATGCCCAGGGCCACGCGCCGGTTGTGGATCTCATTGTAGCTGTAGTTCTTGAGCAGCGTGTTGGAGATCTGCGCCAGGCACAGCCGCTCCTGCCCGTCGATGACCAGGGACACGATGGGCACGCCGTACAGGGAGGTCTCACCCACTTGGTTGGGCTTGAGGGTATTGGAGCCCTGGTACGGCTGCAGCTCTTGCTTTGAATTTGGGGAGGAGCTTGCATCTCTCCCATTTCCCATCTGACTGGCGATCGCCTCCATTCCCCCCCAAAACGCCCCTGCAAAACAAAATCGGGGACAGGCGCGGGTTAGAGGCGCTGCCGGGGCCCCGCCGCCGCCCCCGGCCCGCCGCTGCCGGGGCCCCGCTCCGCGGCCCGGCCGATCCCCGCTGCGCGGCCCGGCCGCTCCGAGCTCGCCGCTGCCGACCCCGACCCGGAGCCCCTCGGGCGCTGCCGCAGGACCCTCCCCGACCCGCGGGGTCCGCCGGGGCCGGAGCGCATCCCCCGCGCCGCGGCCGCCGGGACCGAGCGCCGCCGCATCCGCCCGCCGGGCGCGGCCCCGGGAGCCCGGGGGCAAGGGCATGCCGGGGGGGGTCACCACCTCCGCTTCCTCCCTCGCCGAGTGCCCGGGAGGCGCCGCGTCCCTTCCCTTTGTGCCGGCTCGCCGGGCCGTGCCGTGCCGTGCCGTGCCGGTTTGCGGCGGGCTCCGGGCGGGCTCCAACGAAACGCTCCGGAGGATGCGGCCGGCGCGTCCCGGGGGCCCGAGCCCCGGGGCCGGGGCGGGCGGGCCCAAACTTGGCTCTCGGTAGCCGCGGGCGGAGCGGGGCGGCGGTGGCCCGGAGCCCCTTTGTCGTGTCCCCGGCAGGCGATTAGGCGCGGGCGGATTAGGGGCCGGGGCGGGCAGCGCCCGCCGCACGTAGCAGAAGGGCAGCAGCGAGCCAGGCAAATTGGCTTAGCGGGGAGGGCTCCCGGTGCTTAAGCAGCTTCCGTGGTAATTACACAAAATAACGGGGGGCGAAAACGCGCCCCGCTTTCCGCTCCCCCCCACCCCCCGCCATCCCCGTGCCGCCGCCCGCCCCTCCACCGCCGCCCGCCCGCACTCACCGCGCCGCGGAGCCCGGCTGGACGTGCAGGCGCTGCTCGGCACTAGGGCCCGCAGCCCGCAGCCGGGGCCGCCATGGGCCGGGGGGGCCCGTCCGCACCGAGCCCGTTCCCGGGGCAGCCGAAGCCGCGGGGCGCGGGGCGGGCGGGCAGCGGGCGCGCGCCTTCACCGACGCCTCGGGGCCGCCGCCCGCCCCGCCGCCGCCGCCGCCGCCGCCGCGTCCGCCCGGGAGAGATGCAACAAGAGCGAGTGACCAGCCGCGCCACCGAGGGAGGATCCGGATCCGTACTTGGAGACGCTGCACATTGATCCGGTGACAGCTAAAATAACGGGAAGACACACCCACTTAGCACCAGCATATTTACATTAACGGCCTCCGGGACCCCGCCGCCGTCAATCACCGATGCGCTCCAGTCAATCACGGCGCGGCTTTAAGGCACGGCGGAACGGGGAGGGAGCGGGAGGGGGGAGGGCGTGGGGGGCCGCCACCGAGCGGGGACCCGCCCGGGCTGCCCGAGGTAAGAGCGGGGCTCAGCCCGCGCCGCACCTGCGTGGGCTCCGCGCCCCGCGTGTCCCCCCCCCGCGGCGCCGCCATCCCGGGGGAACGATGCTCGTTGAAAGTTTGCGTGGGGAGCGGGCGGTAACGAAAAGAGGAGCCCGGGAGGAGCGGCGGAGGGACCCCATCGAAATCGGGGATGCGCCGCTCCCGCGCATCCCTCTCGCAGCCGGGATGCGCGCTCCGGAGCGGGGCGCGGGTTCGGGAGCGGTACCGGAGCCGAGGGGGACAACGGGCGGCAACGAAATCGCCGGGCGGAGAGGGCAGCGGGGGGCGAGCTCGCGTTTTTCGTTCCCCACGGGGGCTCACGCCACACCGGCAGGACCGGCCGAGCGGAGCGGCGGAGCGGCTTAGGGGACCCGGCGCTCCGGTGTCCGCCGGTCGTGCCGGCGTGGCGGGGGCCTCTCGCCGCATCCCTGCCCTCTTTGGCTTCCCGCATGCGGCGCTCGTCACGGCCACGTTAATTAAACTGTAATTAATCATCGCGTCCGGCCGCGATCGGCGCAATTACACCGATCAAACAGAAGTTAATAACGGCGCGGATCGCCCCCAGCTATCACTTTTGTGTGTGTGTGCCCCCGCGCCTTCCTTGCCCGCCATCAGCAGCGGCCCCGGGAGCGTGCGGCGGAGCGGCCGCGGAGCGGAACGCAGGTGCGGAGCCGCCCTTCCCTGCGCGGCCCCGCCGCGCTCCCACGCGGGGCAGCGGCCGCCGCTCCCCCCGGGCCGCCCCGTCGAGGGGGACGCGGGCCGGGGGCTGCCGGCCGGGCCTTGCGGCTCGGCCTGCCCGCAAAGATCGCAACCCGAGCCGGTAATTATCCCTCGCCTTTTAATTATTTATCCGCCCCGGCTTTCGCCCCGCGCCTCTCCCCGCCTCCTGGAGCCATACGGAGGCAGGAGCCGCTCGCGCTGCCCGCGTTTCGGGCGATCCCGCCGCGTTCGCCACCCGCGGAGCTGCGGGAGCGGCTGCGGGGACACGCGGGGCTCGCCGGGCTGCGAGGCACCGGCACCGCCACCGGCACCGGCACCGCCACCGGCACCGGCACCGCGGAGCGAGCCGGTACCGCCGGGGCCGAGCCGGTACCGCCGGGGCCGAGCCGGTACCGCCGGAACCGAGCCGGTACCGCCGGGGCCGAGCCGGTACCGCCGGGGCCGAGCCGGTACCGCCGGGGCCGAGCCGGCCGAGCCGGCAGGAGAAGCGGGGGCTCCGGGAGGACCCGGCTCTGCCCCGCTCCCCTCCGCCGTGCCCTCGCCCCGGCCGCGCTTCTCCCGGTGTCCGCAGAGCCCGGAGCGGCGGGGAGCGACCCCCGGCCCGACCCCGGCCCCGGCCGCGTTCCCCGCTCCTCGCCACCGCCGTATCTTTTAACAGTTGAATTGACTGCAGTTTTTGTCAGTTAATTAGGTTTAATTTACATAATTAGTACAGTATAAAGAGTATTGGGGATAATCAGGAGGTACGTCTCGCTTACTGTGTAAACACGGATTCGGAATTAAAAATCAGATGTAATTAAGGCGTGTGCGCGCGGCTTTTAATTGTAATGAATTTCTAATTAACGCTCAACGATCGCCGCACGCCAGAGCCGGGACATTTGCGGGCGCCGCCGCCCCCCAAACCGGGGACCCCCCCCGGGAACCCCCCGGGGCCGGGGGGCGCGGAGCTCCGACGGGACCCCCCGTCCTTCCTTCCTTCCTTCCTTCATTCCTTCCTTCCCCGCTGCCCGGGCCGGTGCCGCTGGCAGACGAAGCCGGTGGATAATTTAGGTTAAAACTTAGGGAGCCGTGTCACGGGTGTATAAATAAATAATCACGCGTGGCGGGCGCGGAAGGCCCCGCGCTCCTGGAGGGCTGAGCCGAGATTGCCACATAAATCACGGCGGTCTAATTCAGTGGAAGTTTAATAAACGCCTCCTATTGGAAATGAATGTTCCCCATTTAACAGTTGTATCAGCACCATATAAAACCATGACCCCAATAAATTTAATTTTAGAGGCCGATCAATCCGGGCTTCTCTCCATCGATCCGCGGCGGCTCTGCACCTCCGCAGCCTCTTCCGCGGCCCTTCCCGCCCAGGCGGGGGAAGGAGCGTTTCGATTAGACTCTTTATTAGGAAAAGATTGCTCCGAGAGGCCTGAAAATTAAACGGTGACATTTTAATTACTGGACATTGACAAAGGGAGCGGGCGGCGGCTCTCTGCAGGCCGGGCACACTCCGCCTGACCCGGCTGCTGAGCCCCCGCGGGGCCGGGGGGAGCAGCGGGAACCGTGCGGGGCTCCGGGCGGCCGGGGGGTTCCTCCCGGTGCTCCCCGGGACCCCTCCCCAGGGCTGGGCACACCTGACCCGCACCCCAGTGCTATCCCCCCACTCTGTGCACCCCCTTTTCTGTGCCCCCCGTGACACCCCCCCATCCCCACCACCCCACCCCGGCTCTCCCCGGTGCGCTCAGGGCGACCCCGCGGCTGCCGCCCCCTTGTCCCCTCGCCCCTCCGGCCACCCAAACCCTCCCGCTTCGCCCGGGCTGCGGAGGAACGCGGCGTGCGGGATCGATAGGCACGGCCTTATCGATCACCTGATCGAACACCTCGGGATGGAGCGGGGCCAGGCAGGGCAGCGTTCATTCATTCATTCATCCGTTCCCTGCGCCGGGGGCAGCCGGGCGCGCTCCGGGATGGAGCCGCACTCACCTGCGCGGGGGCCCGGCAGCTCGGCCGCGGCCGCGGGGAAGTTTTCCTCTTCCTCCTCCTCCTCCTCCTCCTGCTGCTGCTGCTGCCCATAAAAGCCCCATCCATCCATTTGCCATCCAACCCCTCCCGGCTCTCCGACAAACCTTGAACTTGCGCGGCGGGCCCGGCGCAGCGGGGACCGGCAGGCAGCAGCCGCTGCAGGAGCCGGGAAGGCTCAATCCATAAATCCTGTCCTGGGCGCGCTCGGCTGCTTTATGGACAGAGCCGCTGCTGAAGGTAACGCAGCCCCGGGGCAGCGCAGCTCCTCGGCAGCAGCTCCGGCTGCGCCTTCCCGACGGGCAAAGGCGCAGGATCGCAGCCTGGCTGCGGCTGCTTGGAGTCAGGAGAGACCTTAAAGCTCCTCTCCCTCCAACCCCACCTCCATGGGCAGGGACACCTTCCACCAGAGCAGCTCGCACAACGGGGCTTTTTATTCGATGCCACCAAATACTACAATTGGAGATTTTTGAATTTCTCTTTTCCCCCGTTACGTTTTCCCAGTCCTGCGCTGGTGAGCTGGGGGAGAAGGAGGAGGCCAGAAAGTTTAGGGACAGCCCCCCTGATCCCTCCCAATTTCTGGTGCCTGTGAGCCCCCCCGGGACTGCTGAAGATGAATTACCCTAAAATCCCGGTGACAGCTCAGGTCTCAGCATCATCCCATGGGCTCCAGCCGCCCCTGGAGTGCCCGCGAGCCCCCCAGGCCTGGCTGGCACCGCAGGGCCGGAGCAGAGACCCCATAAATCCCTGCCCTGGGTGCAGAGAGACCCCTCGGGAGGGGCTGAGCCGCTGGATCCTCTGCGGCTCTCGGCGAGCTGGGGGCTCCTGGAACGCGTTTGCTCCTTGATGGGAGCCCGGGGTGCCCCCGGGTTTCTCTCTGCGGGGGCCACATCCCAGCGGGAGCGGGAGGAAGAGCCCGAGTAGCTGAGCAGCCTGGGGGGCCCTGGAGCACCCTGGAGATGGGATTCGCTGCCCCTGCACCCTGGAGATGGGATTCGCTGCCCCTGCACCCTGGAGATGGATTCGCTGCCCCTGCCCAGAGGCCGAGGGGCTCTGTGTGTGCGCCCCGGCCCCCCGGCAGCGGAGCCGCCCCCCGGGACAGTCCCTGCCCGGCCCCCGCCCTCCTGCCCCCGGCCAGCCCAGGCTGCAGCTCCCGGGGCTTCCCCGGAGCGGCTCCCGTGGGAATCTGGAGGCTCCAGCGCTGGGCACGGGGCAGCCCAGGGCCGGCATCGCCCCCTGCTCACCCCTCGCTCGGCTCTCAGTGGCTTTGGCTCCCTGCAGGACGTTTTATTCCTCCCCCTCGCCCAGCAAAGCCCCAAATTCCCAGGTTTTGCCCACACGCTCCATCCCTTCCCTATGGATGCCTCCAGGTGAACTTTCCCTGCAGCCCCCGCCTCTCGCAGCTCCGACCCTCCCGGCCGCTTTCGCTCCCGGGGCTCCGAGGGATCGAGGGAAGCTCCGAGGGATCGAGGGAAGCTCCGAGGGATCGAGGGAAGCTGCCGGGAGCTGCTCCTGCTGCTTGCCCGCTTATGAACGCGATCCCATCGCCGGCCTGGAGCGGCAGGTGAAGGAGCCCTGGCAGCCCCGCCTGCCCTCCCGGCTTTTGGGGCTGATCTTTGGGAAACAAAGACGGACGCTTCGCCTTTGGAATGCTGGCGGCGGGCTGGGTTTGGCCGCGGGATACGAGAAACGAAATATTTTCTAATTCTGCGCTGATTTAAAGGCGGACATCCGCGGGCTCTTCTCGCAGGAGCTTTGCCTGGCAATGGGGAAGGGAAACGTGGGAAATATTGGGAGTTTGGGCACGGCTGGGACATAATCCGTTTTTCCCACATCCACATTCCCATTTCCCATGGGAATCATCCTCACTGAGGTTGTAGGAGGGGAGACAGAGAGGTGACACTGGCGTGGGGCTGCTGCGGGGGCCCTAAATGAGCTGCAGGGATGAGGAGTGGGATTTTGGGGGGGGTCTCTGCGTCTGTGGGATCCTCTGCTGGATGATCGCGTTCCTCGATGCCCTCCTCTGAGCAGCGCTCGGCTCCGGGGCGTGACATCGCTGCATTTCCTGCAACCTTCCCGGCCAACAAATGCCCCGATTCAGGAAAAAAAAAAAAAAAAAAAAAAAAAAAAAAAAAAAAATCGCAGCTGGAAAGAGAAGAGAGGGAAAAACCATCCCCAGCTTCGTGTCGGCTCCTGCCTGCGTGGAGAGCAGCGCTGCTGAGCCCCTTCGCAGCAATTCCAGCAAAATCTCCCCGGAGGTTCCTCCCAGCCCTGGAAATTTTGGGATGGCGATGACGTCGCCGGCGGGGCAGAGCCCTGGTCCATGTCCTGCCCGCCCCGAGGTCCTTTCTGGGCGCACCGGGGCGGGGTTGGCTCAGCCCCGCAGCGGAGCAGCATCCCAGGGGGGCCCTCGGGCGGGTTTGGGGGGTCCCCCGGGGCACAGCGGGGATCGGGATGCTCTTGGCGCAGGGAGAGGAGCCGGGGGCACCCAGGGGAGCCAAATCCTGGCCGAATCTCCTGTGCTGCCCCTGGGGGCTGAGGGGCGGCGGCGGGAATTGGGGTCCCCGTGGGGACAAACCCCAGGAAGGGGGGGGCTTGGGGAAGGTCCAACCTCGCTGCTGCCCACTGGGAACGCCGAGAGGAGCTGCTCCATCCCAAACTTCCCTCAGCCAGCCCCGCCGGCCCCGAATTCTGCCGGGAGAGGGGCGGAGGGAATCCCTGAATCCAAGGATTTGGGAGGGGAAAGGGGATGGAGCCCCCGAAGTTCCCTGACTGATGACACAGAGGAGCCGTGTCTGTTAAAATTCTGGATTGATGACACTGATGGACCATGCCAATCATAATTCTGGATTGATGACACTGGTGGACCATGCCAATCACAATTCTGGATTGATGACACTGATGGACCATGCCAATCACAATTCTGGATCGATGACACTGAGGAGCCGTGTCTGTTAAAATTTCTGGATTAATGACACAGAGGAGCCATGTCTGTTAAAATTCTGGATTGATGACACTGATGGACCATGCCAATCATGATTCTAGATTGATGACACTGATGGACCATGCCAATCATGATTCTGGATTGATGACACTGATGGACCATGCCAATCATAATTCTGGATTGATGACACTGGTGGACCATGCCAATCACAATTCTGGATTGATGACACTGATGGACCATGCCAATCACAATTCTGGATCGATGACACTGAGGAGCCGTGCGTAAAATTTCTGGATTAATGACACAGAGGAGCCATGTCTGTTAAAATTTCTGGATTGATGACACTGATGGACCATGCCAATCATATTCTAGATTGATGACACTGATGGACCATGCCAATCATGATTCTGATTGATGACACTGATGGACCATGCCAATCATGATTCTGGATTGATGACCACTGATTGGACACCATGCCAATCATGATTCTGGATTGATGACACTGAGGACCATGCAATCTGATCGATAACACATGACAGCCAATCATGATTCTGGATTGATGACACTGAGGAGCCGTGTCTGTTAAAATTCTGGATTGATGACACTGATGGACCATGCCAATCATGATTCTGGATTGATGACACTGATGGACCATGCCAATCATGATTCTGGATTGATGACACTGATGGACCATGCCAATCATGATTCTGGATTGATGACACTGATGGACCATGCCAATCATGATTCTGGATTGATGACACTGAGGAGCCGTGTCTGTTAAAATTCTGGATTGATGACACTGATGGACCATGCCAATCATAATTCTGGATTGATGACACTGGTGGACCATGCCAATCATGATTCTGGATTGATGACACTGATGGACCATGCCAATCATGATTCTGGATTGATGACATTGGTGGACCATGCCAATCATGATTCTGGATTGATGACACTGATGGACCATGCCAATCATGATTCTGGATTGATGACACTGATGGACCATGCCAATCATGATTCTGGATTGATGACATTGGTGGACCATGCCAATCATGATTCTGGATTGATGACACTGATGGACCATGCCAATCATGATTCTGGATTGATGACATTGGTGGACCATGCCAATCATGATTCTGGATTGATGACACTGGTGGACCATGCCAATCATGATTCTGGATTGATGACACTGATGGACCATGCCAATCATGATTCTGGATTGATGACATTGGTGGACCATGCCAATCATGATTCTGGATTGATGACACTGGTGGACCATGCCAATCCTAATTCCATCTCACTTTAACCAGGACTCTTCCCCCAGCTCCACCCCACACGGATTTTCAAGGCGAGTCTTCCCCATCCCACCTCCCTGCCAGGAGAAGCAGCAGGAAAAAATACAAATCTTTTAGGTTTGCTGAGTTTTAAACTAAATCCGAGGGAGAGAATTTTCCCTTTTATCCAGGGAAAGCTGCTGCGAACTGTTAGGGGTAAATAAATGGCAGCGCTGCCGAGGCCCTGGGTGGCTGCCAGGGAGGGAATTTGTCTCACTTTAGCAAAAGGACCTGGAGGAACGGGGCCGGTGGCTCATCCATTGCTGACATCAGAGCAATTAAGACAAACTTTAGTCTGCAAGTTCACGCCTGCAACCTCCACACTTCAAAAGAAGACAAACGATCCCTGCAAGGGAGGAGACCGAGGCTTTTCCAGGCTGCTTCCAGAATAACGTTTCGGATTTGCAGTGGTTCGGCAGGAATATTTCACCGAATTGTGTGTGTCCACAATTTCACTGAATTCTGTGTGTTGGGGGGGGGGGGGTTAAGCTGCTGGTAGAAAATAAACTGCCCGAGGCTGATTTTTATTTTGTAGCAAAAGTTTATTTCTAATGCAAAGACAAGCAAACAAACCCCAACCTCCCACTCGCTCGCTCACCCCAAACCTGCCTCTCACATCCGTGTTTTATTGGATTTTTTCCCCTTTTAACAATTAAAAACAATTAGCATGAGGACTGATTCAATCTCTGGCTCTGCTGGGGAAGGATCCGCAGGAATTGCAGGAGCCAGAGACCCCCAGCAGAGACACTGGGGCCACTCCTGTCTGCTGGAACAGCGAACCTGGAGCTGGCCCAGCGCCTCCCACCCTCCCCGGGCAGGGATATTCCCAGGCTCCCACCCAGCCCTCTCTCACCTGGAGCCATTCCCGGGTCCTGTCCCTCATCCCAAACCCTTCCCCAGCTCTCCTGGAGCTCTCCCTCACAGCCTGGGGGCAAGCCCAGATATTTCTCCTTTTTAAAAAATCCTTTTATTTTGTCTGTTTGCTTTTGCTTTACACTCAAACCCAAAATTCTGGCGCTGCCTGCACCCCAACTCCTGAGGAAACCCTCCAGCAAGGAGCAACACCTAAACCCCACTGCGGAGTCAGGAGACAGAACACCCCCAAAAAACCCAAAGCTATAAACCACTTTTTTTTTTTTTTTTTTTTTTTTTTTTTTTTTTTTTTTTTTAAGGCCGCCAAAGACAACCTGGAAATCGCTCAGCAACAAAAAAAAAAAGAAAGACTCGAGGCAAATCCTTTAAACGCGGAGGCGGCGGGCAGGTTTTTGCTCGGGAGGAGGAGGAGGAGGAGGAGGAGGAGGAGGAAGATGCGGCTCGGGGGGCTCGGGGCGCCGCGGTCAGGGGGCAGCCTGGGCGCGCCGCTCCTCCAGCATCCTGCACACCCACATGGACACCACCTCGGCGTTGCCGTCGTTGTACTGCACCACGAAGGGGTGACCCTGCAAGGGGGACAGGCGGGGTGAACCCCAGAAACACAGCCCGGCCGCGGGGGATGAAGAGCCGGGAGCATGGAGCCGGGAAAATGGAGTAAAGGACAGGAAAAGTGGGGTAAAGGACAGGAAAAGTGGGGTAAAGGACAGAAAAAGTGGAGTAAAGGACAGAAAAAGTGGAGTAAAGGACAGGAAAAGTGGGGTAAAGGACAGGAAAAGTGGAGTAAAGGACAGGAAAAGTGGGGTAAAGGACAGGAAAAGTGGGGTAAAGGACAGGAAAAGTGGGGTAAAGGACAGGAAAAGTGGAGTAAAGGACAGGAAAAGTGGGGTAAAGGACAGGAAAAGTGGGGTAAAGGACAGGAAAAGTGGGGTAAAGGACAGAAAAAATGGAGCAAAGGGCCGAAAAAATGGAATAGAGCACCCTAAAATGGAGTAAAGGACACAAAAATGGAATAGAGCACCCAAAAAATGGAATAGAGCGCCCTAAAAATGGAGTAAAGGACATAAAAAATGGAGTAAAGCACCCTAAAAATGGAGTAAAGCATATAAAAATGGAGTAAAGGAGACAAAAATGGAGTAAAGGACCCTAAAAATGGAATAAAGCACCCCAGAAATGGAGTAAAAGACCCAAAAGTGGAGTAAAGCACCAAAAAAATGGAATAAAGCCCCCCAAAAATGACATAAAGCACCCAAAAATGGAGTAAAGCCTCCTAAAATGGAATAAAGCACCCTAAAAATGGAATAGAATGCCCTAAAAATGGAGTAAAGCACCCAAAAAATGGAGTAAAGGACCCAAAAATGGAGTAAAGCACCTAAAAATGGAGTGAAGGACCTAAAAATGTAATAAAGACCCCAAAACCAGAAAAAAGCCCCTAAAAATGGAATAAAGCCCCTAAAAAATGAAACAAAGCACCCAAAAATGGAGTAAAGCACTCAAAAAATGGAATAAAGCCCCCCCAAAAATGAAATAAAACCCCCTAAAAAATGGAATAAAGCAATGCCCCACCCCCCCCCAAAAAAAAAAAAAAAAAAAATCCCTGAATGTTTTTGGGTTAAAATGACACAAAAACCTCTGAGGAGAAAGGGCAGGGAGGCGAGGCAGGAAAAATAAAAGGGGAAAAAAAACCCAAACCCCAAATGAAAATGCCCAAATCCCCAAAGGAGAAATGCAGCTGTTGGTGCTGAGCTGTCAGCAATAAATCCAGCACCGTCCCAGGAGTGAGCAATGTGCTCCCCTGGGTTTAAATATTCCTGAGGGATTTACAGCAGGGCAGGACTCACAAAAGGTAAAGGGGAGGAAGAGGGGAAAAATGAATTTTCTGCTGCCTGGCCTGCTGAGCTTCCCCTGCCTTGATTTTGGGGATGTGCTGGATTTCCTCAGACTCCTGAGCACGTGCCCTGCAAAACAACACCCAGCTCCTGCCCAGCTTGTAAATACTCAGTCTTAAAAATATCTGGGATTAGCACAAGGAAAGAGGGGGAAAATCCAGCAGCAAACTGGTTTTTTCTTACTGGTACTGGTGTGCAATACCCATCTCCTTCCCAATTTTTAAATGCTCAGCCTTAAAAATTCCTGGAATTCAGCACAGCCAGCAGGGAAGAGGTGGAAAATCCAACAGCAAACTGATTTTTCTTACTGATACTCATATGCAATACCCATCTCCTTCCCAATTTTTAAATATTTGGCCTCAAAAATAGCTGGAACTCAGCACAGGCAGCAGCAAAGAGGTGGAAAAATACCAGTTTCTTACTGGTACTCGTGTGCAATACCCATCTCCTTCCCAATTTTAAAATGCTCAGCCTTAAAAATTCCTGGAATTCAGCACAGCCAGCAGGGAAGAGGTGGAAAATCCAACAGCAAACTGATTTTTCTTACTGGTACTCATGTACAATACCCATCTCCTTCCCAATTTTTAAATATTCAGCCTCAAAAATACCTGGAACTCAGCACAAGGAAAGAGGTGGAAAATCCAGCAGCAAACTGGTTTTTCTTACTGGTACTCATGCAATACTCAATTCCTTCCCAATTTTAAAATGCTGTCTTAAAAAATACCTGGAATTCAACACAGCCGGAAGGAAAGTGGTGAAAAATCCAGCACCAAACTGATTTTTCTTACTGGTACTCATATGCAATACCCATCTCCTTCCCAATTTTTAAATGTTCAGCCTCCAAAATTCCTGGAATTCAGCACAGGCAGCAGCAAAGAGGTGGAAAAATACCAGTTTCTTACTGGTACTCGTGTTGCAATACCCATCTCCTTCCCAATTTTAAAATGCTCAGCCTCCAAAATTCCTGGAATTCAGCCCAGGCAGCAGCAAAGAGGTGAAAATCCATCCCCAAACTGGTTTTTCCTCCTGGCCTGGCCCTGGCTCCGTGGGTGCCTGGGAATCCTGCAGGGAATGGGAAGTGGCTGCAGAGCTGGAGCTGCAAAGGTCAGGCAGGACAGGGCAGGGCTGGCCCCCAGTGAGTGTCAGGCAGCCTAATTTTGTGTGTCACCCCTGAAAATGAGATAAACAATGACAAACCAGGCTCTTTAAATGAACTTGTCTCATCTGGTTCTCTTGATAAAGGGTACATTTCTCCAGCTGCAGTGTCCCACCAGACAGGTTTCACTCTTGCACAGGGCAGCTCCTCGCAGAGGGGAGGGGAAGGATTTAAATATCTGACAGGAAATTAAAAGGGCAGTGCCCCCCTGAGCACAGAGCCCTGGTAATTCCAACCCAGGGCTCACCAGCCATCAATCATTTAGCCCAGTCAATTAAATGGCCATTATTCAAGGGTAAAAGTTCCATCCTTTTATCTACCCCTAAAATGCAGCAATTTGCTTTCATGGCCTTCTCCCCTGGCCTAAAATAAAAAAAAAAAATATCTTTGTTTCTGTTGATAACCCAGCACAGAGCTGGGCAGGGCTGCAGATCCCTGGGCTCTTTTTTTCCCAGCTCCAAGTGCCCAGCTGGAGAGCAGCTCTGCTCCAGGGGGATGAAATTCCCTCTGGGATACCAAACCATCACCCACAGCCCCAGATTTGGGCTGCCTGAATCCCTTCAGCTCTTCAGCCTGCAGCACACACAAATCCAGGGGAGAGCCTCTCCCATAAACAGGACCCTAAATAAAATAGTCCATAATCCTAAATAAAATAGTCCACAATCCTAAATAAGATGTCCATAAAATGTGTGTGTTTGTACCAAGGGGGTTCAGCCCCTGCTGCAATTCCTGGGGTTCCAGGCACAAGAGGAGTCAGTGCTGGTCTCACACTGCTCTGAAGGTCCCTGGAAGGGCAGGCAGCAGCCCAGGATGGTGACAGAGCACAGTCCCAGTGTGAAATGCCAGCCAGCCACCTTGGAGATCACCAAAAATGAGATTTTCCCCCCTCCAGAACGTGGGAGGGACGAGGCCAGGGCAGGAACCCCAATCCCAAGGGGTGGCAGTCCACCCACAGCAGCACCTCCTAATATTTTTTTCCCCAGTGATTGTGGAGGGCAGCAAATAAAAAAAAATGATAAGAAAATCCCTCCTGCTTATGCAAGGAAGGTCAGGAAATGAGTGACCACTGGTGCCACCCTTTTAACATTTATTTTCCCAGGAACCCTCCCAGCCTGAGCTCCATTTATTTACCAAGCAGCACAGACAAATTATGCATTCCATTTAAAAAACGTTGAACTGAACACAACCAAAGAAAAAAAAAACAAAACCACGAACCAACCCCACAATAAAAAAGATCCCAACTGTTGCAAGCACAGCCTATCAAGACAATGGCCGTGCCCTCAGACAGCATTTCAAATACAGTTTATTAGTGTGTGATATGAAAAGGGTATTTTTATTGCATGATATAATGCAATGGGACCTTGGGCGCTCTGCAGAAGGACCTTGCACACAGAAGTGTAATGAACCCAGAGTCCAAAAAACATTATACTGTACATTAACCTATCATTAATGGCACATTAGGGCTGGGGCATTGCACGCTGGCTGGTCAGGGCTCCATGAGGACAGTGTGCAGGAAACCACAGCCTTCCCAGGCTTAGAACAAATAGAGGAAAAAAATATTACTGCTGGCTGCAGGCTGCTCCCAGGGAAGCTCACTGCCTGCTTGACTTGGGGTTTGGAAAAGGGGATGAGGAAGATGCCTGCTTAATTTGGGGTTTGGAAAAGGGGGGATGAGGAAGATGCCTGCTTAGTTTGGGGTTTGAAAAGGGGATGAGGAAGATGCCTGCTTAGTTTGGGGTTTGGAAGAGGGATGGGGAAGATGCCTGCTTAGTTTGGGGTTTGAAAAGGGGATGAGGAAGATGCCTGCTTAGTTTGGGGTTTGAAAAGGGGATGAGGAAGATGCCTGCTTAGTTTGGGGTTTGAAAAGGGGATGAGGAAGATGCCTGCTTAGTTTGGGGTTTGGAAGAGGGATGGGGAAGATGCCTGCTTAGTTTGGGTTTGAAAAGGGGATGAGGAAGATGCCTGCTTAGTTTGGGGTTTTTAAAGAAGGGATGAGGAAGGTGCCTGCTTGACTTCGGATTTTGAAAGGGGGGATGGGGAAGATGCCTGCTTAATGTGGGGTTTGAAAGAGGATGGGGAAGATGCCTGCTTAGTTTGGGGTTTTTAAAGAGGGGATGGGGAAGATGCCTGCTTAGTTTGGGGTTTTTAAAGAGGGGATGGGGAAGATGCCTGCTTAGTTTGGGGTTTGAAAGAGGGGATGGGGAAGATGCCTGCTTAGTTTGGGCTTTTTAAAGAGGGGATGGGGAAGATGCCTGCTTAGTTTGGGGTTTTTAAAGAGGGGATGGGGAAGATGCCTGCTTAGTTTGGGGTTTTTATAAAAGGGGAGATGAGGAAGATGCAGCAGGGGATTGGTGTGCTCTGCATGCAGCAGCTGCAGCTTTTCCTGCACCAAACATGCACCTGGTAAGGGTCCAGTGAGAACTGGGAGCCTGCTGCCCTTCCCTGCCCTTCCCTGCCTCCTCCCTGGCAGCAGGAGTGGGAATGGCAAGAGCAGCCTGGGACCCAGCTCTCTGTCCTGGGATCTGCTCTGCCTCCACCTGAGCAGAATCCCAGCCCTGCCAGCACCAACTCCATGTGAAACGTGAGCAAACCACCAAATTCCTGATGCTCCCAGAGCAGGTGGGATGCTCCATGCCTTCCCCCACTCCAGGGGCTCTGCTCCAAGGAAAGCCACGGAGCAAATGTCAAACCAGGAAAGCCTGGCTGGCAGCTCATCCCTCCAGCTCCAAAAAGAATTCCAACCTGCCTGTCCAACTGCACATCCCACTGGGTTCTCCCATTGCTACTGAGGTGTCTGTGCTGTTTGCAGCTCCTGTCATTAACTCAGGGCATGGACTGGAGGGAAATTCCTCATGTTAAATGGGAGACAAGGCTGACCTCCAACAGGACAAGCACAAAGCTCCAGGACTCCTGGAGACACACAGTGCTGAGCAACCAAAGAGCTTCCCAAAATTCCTGGAGACACAAAGTGCTGAGCAACCCAAACAAATTCCCAAAATACCTGGAGACACAAAGTGCTGAGCAACCCAAACAAATTCCCAAAATACCTGGAGACACAAAGTGCTGAGCAACCCAAACAAATTCCCAAAAATCCTGGAGACACACAGTGCTGAGCAACCCAAACAAATTCCCAAAATACCTGGAGACACAAAGTGCTGAGCAACCCAAACAAATTCCCAAAAATCCTGGAGACACACAGTGCTGAGCAACCCAAACAAATTCCCAAAATTCCTGGAAACACACAGTGCTGAGCAACCCAAACAAATTCCCAAAAATCCTGGAGACACACAGTGCTGAGCAACCCAAACAAATTCCCAAAAATCCTGGAGACACACAGTGCTGAGCAACCAAAGAGCTTCCCAAAATTCCTGGAGACACAAAGTGCTGAGCAACCCAAACAAATTCCCAAAATACCTGGAGACACAAAGTGCTGAGCAACCCAAACAAATTCCCAAAATACCTGGAGACACAAAGTGCTGAGCAACCCAAACAAATTCCCAAAAATCCTGGAGACACACAGTGCTGAGCAACCCAAACAAATTCCCAAAATTCCTGGAAACACACAGTGCTGAGCAACCCAAACAAATTCCCAAAAATCCTGGAGACACACAGTGCTGAGCAACCCAAACAAATTCCCAAAAATCCTGGAGACACACAGTGCTGAGCAACCAAAGAGCTTCCCAAAATTCCTGGAGACACAAAGTGCTGAGCAACCCAAACAAATTCCCAAAATACCTGGAGACACAAAGTGCTGAGCAACCCAAACAAATTCCCAAAATACCTGGAGACACAAAGTGCTGAGCAACCCAAACAAATTCCCAAAAATCCTGGAGACACACAGTGCTGAGCAACCCAAACAAATTCCCAAAATTCCTGGAAAACACACAGTGCTGAGCAACCCAAACAAATTCCCAAAAATCCTGGAGACACACAGTGCTGAGCAACCCAAACAAATTCCCAAAAATCCTGGAAACACACAGTGCTGAGCAACCCAAACAAATTCCCAAAAATCCTGGAAACACAAAGTGCTGAGCAACCCAAATTCCCAAAATTCCTGGAGACACAAAGTTCTGAGCAACCCAAACAAAATCACAGGACTCCTGGAGACACAAAGTGCTGAGCAACCCAAACAAATTCCCAAAAATCCTGGAAACACACAGTGCTGAGCAACCCGAACAAATTCCCAAAATTCCTGGAGACACACAGTGCTGAGCAACCCAAACAAATTCCCAAAAATCCTGGAAACACAAAGTGCTGAGCAACCCAAATTCCCAAAATTCCTGGAAACACACAGTGCTGAGCAACCCAAACAAAATCACAGGACTCCTGGAGACACAAAGTGCTGAGCAACCCAAACAAAATCCCAAAATTCCTGGAGACACAAAGTGCTGAGCAACCCAAACAAATTCCCAAAATTCCTGGAGACACAAAGTGCTGAGCAACCCAAATCAGCCCGAACTGAGCCAGGTCCCCCTGCAGTGACCTCAGCCCCTGGTAGGATTCCATCACTCCAGCCCTGCCTCCAGTGCTGGAAGCTTTTCCATCTCGAGCTGCTGCCTCCAAGGACAAGCCACACTAAAAGCTGCTCTAATTATCTGTGCCAGCTACCCCCAGGATCCAACTGTGGCTCCCACAGCCAGGAATAGCAGCGAGGAATCCTCAGGCCAATTCTGACTCCCCAAACATCCTCAAAACTCAGGGGCACCGGAGGTGGCAGGGCATCCTCAGGGGATGCTCCACGCAGCTTCTGAGCCCTGAGTGGGGTAAAAACCCTGAGGGCTGAGCAGCCCAGGGGTCAAGGGACCCTGCACAACACTAAGTGTGATCCAGCTGCTCCAGCTCTTGTTTTCCTTCTGAAATTTGGGGATTTTTCTTTTTTTTTTAAACCCTTTCAAGGCAAGTGAGAGCACCTGAAGTGCTCGGAGCAGCAGGCACGGGGAGGCTCGGCGTGTCTGCCACGAGTGTCCCCAGGCTGCTGCAAGGTCACTGCAGCCTCCCTGTCTCTCACAAATGGGATTGCAGATCACAGACTGAGCTTAACCCTAAAATTCCTGCTGCTCCTTGGGACCTGCACGGCGCTGCCTGAGCGGGGAGCCCGGGATTGCTGGCCCAGTTCATCCTGGCTGCTCCTGTCCTCAGCCTATTGAGGGCAAGGACTGTGCTGCCTGTGCTGGCAAGGCTCAGCACCCCGAAACTGAGCTGAGCACCCCGAAACCGAGCTCAGCACCCCGAAACCGAGCTCAGCACCCCGAAACTGAGCTGAGCACCCCGAAACCGAGCTCAGCACCCCGAAACTGAGCTCAGCACACCAAATCTGAGCTCAGCACCCAGAAACTGAGCTGAGCACCCCGAAACTGAGCTCAGCACCCCGAAACTGAGCTGAGCACCCCGAAACTGAGCTCAGCACCCCGAAACTGAGCTGAGCACCCCGAAACTGAGCTCAGCACCCCGAAACCGAGCTCAGCACCCCGAAACTGAGCTCAGCACCCCGAAACTGAGCTGAGCACCCCGAAACTGAGCTCAGCACCCCGAAACCGAGCTCAGCACCCCGAAACTGAGCTCAGCACCCCGAAACTGAGCTGAGCACCCGAAACTGAGCTCAGCACCCCGAAACCGAGCTCAGCACCCCGAAACTGAGCTCAGCACCCCGAAACTGAGCTGAGCACCCCGAAACTGAGCTCAGCACCCCGAAACTGAGCTGAGCACCCCGAAACCGAGCTCAGCACCCCGAAACTGAGCTCAGCACACCAAATCTGAGCTCAGCACCCCGAAACTGAGCTGAGCACCCGAAACTGAGCTCAGCACACCAAATCTGAGCTCAGCACCCCGAAACTGAGCTGAGCACCCCCAAAACTGAGCTGAGCACCCCGAAACTGAGCTGAGCACCTCCAAAACTGAGCTCAGCACCCCAAAACTGAGCTGAGCACACCAAATCTGAGCTGAGCACCCCGAAACTGAGCTCAGCACCCCGAAACTGAGCTGAGCACACCAAATCTGAGCTCAGCACCCCGAAACTGAGCTCAGCACCCCCAAAACTGAGCTCAGCACCCCAAATCTGAGCACAGCACCTCCAAAACTGAGCTCAGCACCTCCAAAACTGAGTTCAGCACCCCAAAAGTGAGCTGAGCACCGCAAAACTGAGCACAGCACCTCCAAAACTGAGCTCAGCAGCCCCAAAACTGAGCTCAGCACCCCGAAACTGAGCTCAGCACCTCCAAAACTGAGCTGAGCACCCCCAAAACTGAGCTGAGCGGCCCCAGAGCTCAGCTCTGCACCCCCAGAGATCAGCACCCTCAAAACTCGGCTCTTGTGGTGCTGAGCAGGATTATGGGGTGCTCAGCCGAGTTTTGGGGGTGCTGAGCAGGATTATGGGGTGCTGAGCTCAGTTTTGGGGGTGTTGAGCTCTAGTGGCTCAGCACCACTAGAGCTCAGTACCCCCAAAATCCTGCTCAGCACCACTAGAGCTCAGCACCCCCAAAACTCGACTGAGCACCCATAATCCTGCTCAGCACCCCCAAAACTTGACTGAGCACCCCATAATCCTGCTCAGCAACCCCCAAAACTCGGCTGAGCACCCCATAATCCTGCTCAGCACCCCCAAAACTCGGCTGAGCACCCCATAATCCTGCTCAGCACACCCCAAAACTGACTGAGCACCCCATAATCCTGCTCAGCACCCCCAAAACTCGGCTGAGCACCCCATAATCCTGCTCAGCCCCCCAGAGCTCGCTGAGCTGGTGTGCCCAGGCCATGAGATGTTGGCCCCTGAGCCCCTGAGCCCCGGGGGCTGCCAGCACCTTCAGCCCCCAGCGCTGCCCAGCCCTGGCAGGGACGGTGCCCAGCGAGCCCGGGGGCTGCAGGGACAGCCCTGAACACTGCCAGCGTGTCACACAGCGTTCCTGCAGCTGCCCCAGGAGCCAAAAACCCCGCAGGGTTTGGGCTGAGCCCATGGAAAATAAATGACCAACCTTAACAAGCCGCTGGAGTGTGAATAGAGCGATGGTTAACTTGGCACAGGGTGAAAATGGAGAATTTTACGGGTTTATCGTGGGGGTTTAAAGTGGAGGGTTTGGGGTGTGTCCCTGCCTTTCTTCTTGGTGTTTTGTTCTCCATCTTCTGCTGTGCTGGTGGCACTTCTGGATTGGTTTGAAGGCACACTGCCTAATAACGTTGATGGGTATTGGGAAATTATTGTAAATAAAGAATAGGTCGATTTTAGTGTAAAAGGTAAAGGGTGGTCAGTCTGCTGCATGCTGACCTGCAGGACAGATCTGTGCAGAGCCAGAATGTTCTAGAGAACAACCAACAACCCTTGGAAAAGAGAGCAGAGAGATCTGGAGCTGTTCTTCTGTGCCTGGCTGGGAAAAACCAGAGACTTTGGGCAATTCTGGGGTCAAAACCACAACACAAGACCCCAGACCAGCCTCGACCTGCAGCGTTTTCTGGGGGGAGATGAGGAGCAAGAACGAATCCCCAGGGAAAACCAAACCTGCTCCTTCCCCTGGAAGTTTCTGCTCCTTCCCTTGGAAGTTTCTGCTCCTTCCCCTGGAAGTTTCTGCTCCTTCCCCTAGAATTTTCTGCTCCTTCCCCTAGAAGTTTCTGCTCCTTCCCCTGGAAGTTTCTGCTCCTTCCCCTAGAAGTTTCTGCTCCTTCCCCTAGAAGTTTCTGCTCCTTCCCCTGGAAGTTTCTGCTCCTTCCCCTGGAAGTTTCTGCTCCTTCCCCAAGCCCAGCCTGCTGAGCAGCTCCACTCGGGAAGTGGGGAGTTTTGTTTTGTTGCATGGCCTCCCTAACACACGCTGTAATTAAAATGTTGATTACTAAACAGTTTAAATATATGACAGACAATGCAGTTAAAGCCTACAGTTAGGTCAATATGTGATTTAGATTTGCCATTTAAAAACTCTCATTTAAATTTTGCATACATTAATCACTACCATACTTCAATGTTCTGATATCCACCTGACTACACTATTAAAATAAAACTTGCTGCCCCAGGGAAATCCTACTTATTCTTAATTGTTTCGAGGCTTTGATGGGCTTTTAATCTAAGATTAATTTATGCAATTTTAAATAACTCTTCTTATGATTAATAAGCTTGAAAATTAAAAGGAGTCTAAAGCAATTATAATGAGCATTTGGTCATAACCTCATTAGGAGAAGGAGTGAAGGATACAGCTCTGGAATTCTTACAAGACTACAAGTTAAGGTTACTTTCAGAGGAGTCAGACATAGTTCTTGAAATTGCAAAGGCAGATTAGCCTAGGTCAGCCTTAGAACCATGGCTACCTAGATTAGCACACTAATGATTTTATCCCTCTGATGAGAGGCGAGCCAGTGAAAAGATGATCCAAACCAAAGAGAAATGGAGAGCACAGCTAAGCACTGAAGCCTTGGGGTTATATTTCTTCCTTATATTTTTCTTTTTTTTTTTTTTTTTTTTTGAGAAGTACTTTTTGCCCCTATTATTTATCTATTTGTAGACTGACTTTTTCCCCAATGCATTTTTTCCTTTTTATGGGATGAAGTTAATCAGCAAGCGATTTTCAAGGTTTGGTTTGGTCGAGGCACCAAAACTCTCCTGCAATTCAGGGAATTTGTCTTCAAATACCAACAGTGCCCAGGCCTGATGGATGGACCAAGAGGAAGAACAGCTTAACTTTGACCTCAACACCTCCACCTGAAGAGCAACAGTCTGCACACCTCACCTGAATTTCCATTTTTAAACAGCAACACACAATCTTCGTTACGATTCGTGCGTTTTTTTTCCAAGCTTTGGGCAGCTGGTGACCCCACAACAGATCTGAGACCCCTCGAGCACTTGACTGATGTGTCCAAGCTGGCAACTCATCACCAGACACAGGGTCAAGAGGGGATTTTTTCAGGTCAGAACAGCAGGAATCGGAGCAGCTCCCTCCACAGCTGGACCTGACTCACCCCTCCTCCTGCAGGACCCTGGGTCTGCTCTTTGCTCCCTTCCCGTGGCAAAGACTGGTCTGGAATTTCCTACAGAGTTTAGGGTTTGGCTGTGGCACAGAGGAAGCCATTTGCCCATCTGCAGATGGTTCTTTCCCCAGCAGTTTTGCTTTTGATATTTGTTGTTAAAGCAGTAACTGTCCCTGGCACCCCCTGCGCTGAAAGGGAGCCAGCTCCCGGCACAGGTATTTCAGTTTTCGTGTTACGACTCCTAAAGCAACCCAAATCCAATTGGAGTTCACTTCTGCAAGTGCTGCTGAGGTTAAGGAGAGCTGCAGAGGAGGAATGGGGAGAGTGGCCCAAGGCTGATGAGTCTGTCACCATTAGCAAGCTGTCGAGAGCAGCAGCAGCTCTGCTGACTGAAACGCTCCGTGCAGCATTTCAGGCATGGCAGAGGTTTGACTTTGGCCCAGCTCTGCTCTGGTTTGTGGCCCTGGTGCCCAGCAGTAACTGGAGCTCATTAGGTGTGTGCCTGGAGCACATCTTCTGGTGGGCTTTCATCTGAAATCCATTCCATGTGTGAGCTTCAAGACCTGGCTGTGAGGAGAATGGAAGAGTGGGGGCTCAGAAAGAGCAGAGATGCCCACCAGAAAGGCAGAGATCTCCACCAGAAAGGCAGAGATTTCCTCCAGAAAGGCACAGATTTCCTCCAAAGACACAGATTTCCTCCAAAGGCAGAGATTTCCTCCAAAGACATATATCCTCACCAGAAAGGCAGAGATCCCCAGCAGAAAGGAAGAGATTTCCACCAAAGACAGAGATTTCCTCCAGAAAGGCAGAGATTTCCACCAAAGACAGAGATTTCCTCCAGAAAGGCAGAGATTTCCTCCAGAAAGGCAGAGATCCCCACCAGAAAGGCAGAGATCCCCACCAGAAAGGCAGAGATCCCCACCAGAAAGGCAGAGATCCCCACCAGAAAGGCAGAGATCTCCACCAAAGGCAGAGATTTCCTCCAAAGGCAGAGATTTCCACCAAAGACAGAGATTTCCTCCAAAGGCAGAGATTTCCTCCAAAGACAGAGATGTTCTCCAAAGGCAGAGATTTCCTCCAAAGGCAGAGATTTCCTCCAAAGGCAGAGATTTCCTCCAAAGGCAGATCCCCTCAGCAAGGCTCACCTGAGCTGAACTCTGCACCTGCAGAAGTCTCCTCACCTCCAGCACAGGAATGGTCTCGGTGACACCGAATGGAGCTCATCAGGAATTAAAATAGAGATACAGAATTTCCTTCAAAGGAGGATTAAATGTTCCCCACAGTTATTTCCTTCAAATGAGGACTAAGCACTCCCCTACACTACAGGAGAAGGGTGAAGAAAACACAACTGTTTTCCCCAAGTTTTTCTACTACGGGAAAAAAAAAAAATTCACTAAGCAAATTACTGAGCTGAAGTAAACTGAGACAATCTCCCAAATGTTTTTCACCCAAACCATGGAGAAGAAAATGCTGTTTGCATACACACTCACACAAATAACAACAATTAACAGAAGAAAAAAAAAAAAAAACCTGAAAATGCTGTGGCTGGAAGCAAAAATGGGAGACTGAAACAGCTCGTACTTCGTTAGCATTTTTGTGGTGAAGTTTCTGCAAATGAACAAGTTGTTTTTGAAAGTACTGCTATGATCATCCTGCTTTCCATGGCTCCACGCAGCCTGCATGGCGTGCAAATAACATCCCTGTGTTTGCCAGGCTTTGTAAAGGGACTAAATAAAGAATTAAATGAAAATAAAGAATGGAAATAAAGAATTAAATGATGGAGGTGAAGGCGCTGCCAAACCCCTCGTCTGAGGAAGCTCAGGTACAAAACATTAAAATAAACTCACAGAGCCCGCTGAAAACACACACAAGGCAAAATATATCACCACTAGCTGGCTTGGGGGAAAAAAAAAAAATATAAATTCCTTTGAATCTCTCCCAAGGTCACTGAATGACGACCGAGGCCACCGAGACCATTTCCACGCTCAGAGCTGTATTTTAATCCAACCTTTTCCCTGGTGGAAACCTGGCTCACCTTCACCCCCAATTTACAGCAGCTGATGTTTTCCCCAGCAAATCTGAAGCAGGCAGATGCAAATTTAAAAGACAGGAACTTTTCCACAGCTGGATTTTGGAGTTTCAGCCTAAAAAACCGCGTGTTCCGAGCTGTTCGAGCAGGCCGCAACTTCAAAAAATAAAAACCCAAAAAAAATAAATAAAAAAAATCATGCTTAATTTAAAAATTAGAAACTGGAGCAAGCAGTGACAGGTCGATGCAAATTTAAAAGACAGGGAACTTTTCCACAGCTGGATTTTGGCGTTTCTGCCTAAATAAATCCGCGTGTTCCGAGCTGTTCGAGCAGGCCGCGGCTTCAAAAAAAAAAAACCCAAAAAGATAAATAAAAAAAAAATCATGCTTAATTTAAAAATTAGAAACTGGAGTAGGGCTGTAAGCAGGCAGATGCAAATTTAAGGGAGAAGAAACTTTTCCACAGCTGGATTTTGGCGTTTCTGCCTAAATAAATCCGCGTGTTCCGAGCTGTTCGAGCAGGCCGCAGCTTCAAAAAAAAACCAAAAAAACCCCCAAAAAATAAATAAATAAAAAAATCATGCTTAATTTAAAAATTAGAAACTGGAGCAGGCAGATACAAATTTAAAAGACAGGGAACTTTTCCACAGCTGGATTTTGGCGTTTCTGCCTAAATAAATCCGCGTGTTCCGAGCTGTTCGAGCAGGCCGCGGCTTCAAAAAAAAAAAAACCCAAAAAATAAATAAAAAAAATCATGCTTAATTTAAAAATTAGAAACTGGAGCAGGCTGTGAGCAGGCAGATGCAAATTTAAGGGAGAAGGAACTTTTCCACAGCTGGATTTTGGCGTTTCACCCTAAATAAAGCCGCGTGTTCCGAGCTGTTCGAGCAGGCCGCGGCTTCAAAAAAAAAAACCCCAAAAAATAAATAAAAAAAATCATGCTTAATTTAAAAATTAGAAACTGGAGCAGGCTGTGAGCACAGAGGTTGATTGAAACAAAATTTAAATTCCTGTCAAGCCCATTTAAACACAGGGGCCCTTCATAGGCAATTAGCTGCTCCCTGTGAAGGCTGAGCGAGGCCGGCGCTGGTCACTGCGAGGAGCCGAGGAAAAATTAACTCAAACCAGGCGCTATGAAATATTTAGCCTCCCAGTTTATCACCGGGGTTTGGAAGTGTAAACAAGACAAAAATCGATTCCTCGGTGCCCTCCAATCAATCCCCCAAAATGGCGAGGGCATCTGTTTCTGCTCAATTTTGTTTACTCTGGCAGATTTGCCTTAATTGCGGTTGTTTATCTCCCGTTGTCCCCGGGGCCCTAATCTCCCCGATTACTAATACTTAACACTCATTTCACATCTAAAGCTACTTCTAATCCTCAACAGGTTTCTGGAAGCTCTTAAAATTATGGAGGCGAGGGAGGTTTCTCTTTGTGAGAGGAGCGTTCTGCCACCCGCGACCAGCTGGGTCCAATCGTCACCAGGGATGGCGGCAACAAAGGTGCTAAAAGGCTCTTTCACAAACTCCGAGGGGAATGCCACCGGGAAAAAAAAATAAAAAAAAAAAAAAATAAAAGGCTTTTGATGAGGGAAAAATGGGAAGAAAAACCCACCCCGAACGAGGGGGCTCCAGCAGTCCAGCCAAATAAAGTTACTGTCATAATCAAGCGCTGTCAATCACCATGGAAATCCAATTATAAAATCATTCAGCACGGCCCTTCTTCAGGAGGGAAATGTCCTCTATTTATATGCAGGTTTGGGGTTTTTTTTTCTTGTGTGTGGTTTTTTTTTTGTCAACTGCACAAATTAGAAAGTTGTATTAATTGATTTTTTTTTTTTTTTTACTACTTCGGGCTCTGATCCTCCAGCTGAATTTCGGCGGACGGGAGAATCGAGCGGCACAAATCTGATTAAGGGATTTGAGGCATAATGCACACAGGTCACTAAGAAGCCATATCTCTATCTCCTGCTTTATACTCTGCTTATTCATAGGCAATTATTACTCTTATTTAATACTGCAGGAGTGTCCTGAGGTGCTAATTGGACTGGAGACCCACGTGTAGCTGGTACTGCACAAGCACCAGCCATTTTAATCTAGGAATACATTCAAAATGCCAATTTCATTACACAAATAAAAAAAAAAACCCTACGTGGATTTCAACAGTTGCCCGTCGGAGCAAATTCCTTGATGGATTTGGGACAGTATGCTGGGATGTAAAGATATGGGTCTTATTTTGGAACTGCTAACAGATCCTTTTTCCCCCAAAATGTTCAAAATAAAATACGTAAGGGAGACAGCTGACATAAAACATCGACGAGGCAAACGCACCGCTTCTCAACAGCCAGTAATTGAAAGATTTGCAATTCTGCTACCAAAATGAGTGAGATGTAAATATTTGTCCCTGTGCCTGGAGAACTACTGAACGACCAGCAGTGCCAAATGAAACATTTGCTCAAATTAAACTGCAAAGCCCAGGAGACTGGAGTAACCAAAAAATATGAACTGCATCCCTCTAAGCTGTTGCCAGTTTGTTTTTGTCCAATTTCCTGAGATTTTCAACACCTCTTGGAGCCAGCTGGAGTTATTCCTTTTCACTTTTCACCGGGTGGAAGTGCTGCTATTCTGTGCAGCCCCAGGGCACGTCAGGCAGGGGAGGAATTGGGGGATCCCACAGGAATGGGTGCAGCAGGCAGGGGAGGACCCCCAAAGCCCCGAGCTCAGCCCTTAGCCTGTCACCACCCTGCTCCTGGGTGATTTAGTGCCACTGAGAGAATGGATTTCTCCCTTTCCACAGCTGGTTTCTCAAGTGGCAAAGAAGAACTCACACCCCCAAGGGCAGAGATTGCTTTTTTCCTCCCCCTTTTGTTTTTTTTTTTTGAAGACAGAGGAGGAAATATCCCTGACCCACCTTTCCCAATTTCAGCTCAGTGAGCGATGCCACCACCTGAAGAAACACAGATTATTTCCTCTTAAGCTACCTTGAGCAAGGAAGATACTGAACACCCAGTGACAGGGGCGTCCTGAGCCCTGCTCTGAACTCCTTGCCTCACTAGAAATTTTGATTTGTCTTCAGTGCATCCAGGATTCCTTGTCCACTGCATGTTTGAACTGAGAGACTGAAAATCCAGTTTATTATTTGTCACAGCTATTTCATGGTTGAGCTGGATGATCCTAAAAAAACCTTTTCCAACCTGAACGATTCTATATTTATAACAGCTAAAACACTTGGCTCTGTATTTTTTTTTTTTTTTTTCCCTTGAGAAGCCAGGAGGGAGCCCTTTCCTTCCCATCTGTCTGTCAGAATTTCCCCTTGCCATGGAGTGAAAAACTGGGATTGCTGTGACAGAGGAGAGGCTGAACCTGCAAACCAAGCCACTCATCCCAGGTCCAGTTTTACCACCCCTGATGGCAGATCCTGCACCAGCCCACGAGGAAGAAAGCAGCCAAAGAGGGGAAATCCTTTTCTTTTCAAAGAGGGAAAAAAAATCCCTGTGGCTCAGCAACATCTGGACAGGAGCACAGGACAGCCCTGGATCCCTGAAGCTGATCTCACAGGATCTCTGGGGGTGGCTGTGAAAAGGGAAGTGCTGAGAGCCCCCTGCTCCACCCCAAAAATCATCATCATCATCATCATCATCAGTGATTCCACTGGGGAAAAGCCCTGTTATTGGCAAACCTAAGCACCAGTGTTTTATTGGCTTTATTCTGGGGTTTAGATGAAAATCCAGGCAGGATTATGCTGATCCTCCATTTGTTTGTTTAAACCATAAAAGTATTTCCTGAGAGCTGCAACCAGGGGTTTAACACGACCAACTGCAAATATGTTTGGCTACTGTGCAGCCCCTCTAAAATAAAGCCACATAAAATACAGTTAAAATATACTTAAAAACCTCACATTTTTAATTTCCTTCTTGTACTTGTGGGAGATGTGGGAACAGGCAGCCAGAATCCATTTTTGAGAGTCTCTAACATCTTGGCATGCGTCTTAAGACATTTAAATACACAAACTAACTGTTTATGTGGGGAAAAAAACCAAACATTATAGCAAATAAAATCAGGGTGCCTGGTCTAGAGCCATTCCAGGAATGGAGAGAGGGATTGCTGGATGCACTGGAATGGGAAATTTCAAAATTGCATTAGGCATCAACATAAATAAAATACCAAAGGAGAACGGGTTTCCCAGCGTGTCAGTGGCTTTGACCCAGACGATACACAATTTATCACACGATGTTCAAAATAATAAAACACCAACTTGAGAGGCATCGGGAATTTAAATTTCAGGAAGGCGAAAAGCTGCTGGTTGTGCTGAAAATTTGACAACTCGAAGAAAAACCACGAGATCTGTGCAAAAGCAACGGAGTGCAGGAGCTGACTGGATCCTCTCCCTGCCCAATTTTTCCCTGGGAAATCCCCAAGGCTTTGGAGGCACAAGGGAATAACTGCTCCACTCCTGACTTCTGCCGCTTCAAACACAATTCCTTTAGCTAAACACCTTTTGTTCCAACCGCCAGGAGTTCACCAAAAAATAAACCCCCTCACCAATCCCCAAAAAAACCCCCAAACCCCAACAATCTGCAGGAGCAAAAGCCGAGCTTGCAGCTAAAAGAGGAGATTTTAAACAATTACCAAAGCGGGGCGCTGATATCATAAAGGCAATTTCTGCGCTAGCTTGTTTCCTGCAACTCCCTCTGCCTCTGAACAGCTAGAACAGATAATAACTATTAGTAAATCAAACTCCTGCAATATCCAGCTGTGCCTCCCACATTTACATACAGATAGAATGGGTATATGTTTTTAATATGTATGCGGGCCGTACTTTTACCACAGCTGAAGTGCACGCTACAAAGGAGGAGGAGAATGGGGCTGGAAGCAGCAGGAGATAATAAAGTGGCCTAGATAAAGTATTAGCCAGCGATTGATCTCAAACAGGGGATGTTGCTTCTCTCTGACCTGATTACTTACTATGCATAGATTCCATTAAATAGAGCTTAGAAGGGAGAGCTTCGGGAAAATAAATACAGGCACGGCCCCAGCCTTGCGCTCGGGGCAGGAACGGGAGCTGCAGCTTTTCCTGGGCTGCCACCCTGGAAGCAGCCAGAGGAACTCAGGAGTTTCTGAGCTGAGCCCCCAGAGCCAGGAAATGGTGTGTTAGTGGCAAAAAAGAGGGGGGGAATCTCTTTTTGAGGAAAAATCGGTGAGGTTTTGCTGTTGGAAAGGGAGAGGCAGAGAGGGATGTGCTGGGCGGTCCTCTCTGTTTCCCTGTAAATATTCAATTTAACTGGTAAAAAAAAAAGGGGGAAAATCTCTTGATGAGGAAAAATCCGTTGGAAAGGGAGAGGAGAGGCAGAGAGGGATGTGCTGGGCAGTCCTCTCTGTTTCCCTGTAAATATTCAATTTAACTGGTAAAAAAAAATGGGGGAAAATCTCTTGATGAGGAGAAATCTGTTGGAAAGGGAGAGAGAGGCACAGAGGATGCTGGCAGTCCTCTCTGTTCCTGTAATTTCAATTAACTGGCAAAAAAAATGGGGAAATTCTGATGAGAGAAATCTGTTGGAAGGAGGAGGCACAAGATGTGGGCATCCTCTCTGTTTCCCTGTAAATATTCAATTTAATTGGCTTTCTGCCTTTCTCCTAAGAGGAGGTAAAAGAGAAGCATTTTAGAGTAAGTTTGGGATGACTGCTGGTAAATTGGGAGGCCGTTGCTTTCCCTGAATGCACAATTTTCTCCTTGCTGGGGGAAATTCCTTATTTCACCAATTCCTTATTTCACTGCTGTGAATGGGTGAAAAGGAAAGGAATGCCCCCTTTTCCACACGCAGGATTGGAGAGAGAAAGGTGCAAATTTTTAGGAAAACGTGTTAGAAAACACTGAATTTCAACTCATGAGTATTCCACACTGGGTAAAACAGTTGGTTATGCACATGCAGAAAAAAAAAACAAACCCAAGGGATATCTTGTTTTGGGGGTGGCTGCATGGGAGAAAGGGCAGTGAGTAAAAGACTCTTCTGGGGGGCTGCAAATGGTTTCTTTCTGAGTGGCAGGGTTATTGCATCCCCAAAAGACGAATTTACAACCAGAGAGAGGGAGATTTTCTGGAAGGCCACTGCATTGTCTGACTAGCTGGGCCAGCCCTGGTCCAGAGAGGTGAATGTGGCTGCAGCTCCAGAACCTGCTCCAAAGTCTTCTCAGATGGGACTGACTGCAAGAACTGCCCAGGCAGCAGAAGTGAATAAAACCAGACAAAAACCAGCCTTTGGCAGGAGAAACCCCAAAGTGGAGGGGTTCTGATAAACTTAAAGGATTCATTTCAGAGAGGTATTTCAGCAGGAAATGCAGATTGGAAACCCAAAGCTCTGATAAACTTAGAGGTTTCATTTCATCAGGAAATGCAGATTTGGAACCCCAAAGTGGAGGGGCTCTGATAAAGTTAAAGGTTTAATTTCATCAGGAGATGCAGATTTGGAACCCCAAAGTGGAGGGGCTCTGATAAACTGAAAGGTTTCATTTCAGAGAGGTATTTCAGCAGGAAATGCAGATTTGGAGACCCCAAAGTGGAGGAGCTCTGCTAATCCTGAAGGTTTCATTTCAGAGGGTATTTCCTCAGGAAATGCAGATTTGGAACCCCAGAGTGGAAGAGCCCTGCTAATCCTGAAGGTTTCATTTCAGCAGGAGATGCAGATTTGGAACCCAGAGTGGAAGAGCCCTGCTAATCCTGAAGGTTTCATTTCAGAGGGTATTCAGCAGGAAATGCAGATTTGGAACCCCAGAGTGGAAGAGCCCTGCTAATCCTGAAGGTTTCATTTCAGAGGGGTATTTCAGCAGGAAATGCAGATTTGGAACCCCAAAGTGGAGGAGCCCTGCTAATCCTGAAGGTTTCATTTCAGAGGGGTATTTCAGCAGGAAATGCAGATTTGGAGACCCCAAAGTGGAGGAGCTCTGCTAAACTGAAGGTTTCATTTCAGCAGGAGATGCAGATTTGGAACCCCAGAGTGGAGGAGCCCTGCTAATCCTGAAGGTTTCATTTCAGAGGGGTATTTCCGCAGGAAATGCAGATTTGGAACCCCAGAGTGGAGGAGCCCTGCTAATCCTGAAGGTTTCATTTCAGCAGGAGATGCAGACTGGAGCAGTTAATTCCCCTCAACTGAGAGTGTCAGTTAACCACTTTCCTGAGCAGGACCCCTCCCAGCTCACACTGCTCTGGGCACCTGCAGGGAGTGACCTGCACAGAACTGCAGGAGAAAAACTGGTTTATTCTCCTCTCAGCTCCCAGAGTGGATGCAAGGAATGAGAGGATGTCCCAGTGGCTGGCTCCTGTTAAAACCCCTTACAATTATTCCTGTCTTCCAATTGTCTCTGTAGATTTCATGCACAGCAAAAAAAAAAAATCAGGATGATTTTAGAGAAGCTTTGGGGTTACAGCAGATGGATTAGAAAATAAAATATTTAAAAATGAAATGTGAATTGGAGGGGATTGTGAGGCTCCATAAACTGCTGTAAATAGCAATGATTAATGATTGGAAAAATGACAATTCCAGCACAAGAAGTGGGCTCTGAGCTCAGATTCCAAGCCTGAGAACCTTCCCATGGCCACACCCCAGCAAATATTCCCTCACTCTCCTGCAGCCAATGTGATTCTGTTTACAGGAACACCAGTGAGAACTCTGGCTCCTGCTTTCCACTAAAATTCACATTTTTAACCCCACTCTCTGTTTCCACTCCTCACATTTGGGAAGGTTGAGGCTGGCAAATGCTCACCTACGTTAATCCCTGGACATCCAAACTGGGGAAAAAAAAAAAAAAATGTGTCTCAAGCATCAAAAAGGTTTTGACTGAAACTCGAGAGTGGCTGGGCGAGTTCTGAATGAACTCCCCAAACACAAAACTGCCACCAACTCCAGAACCACAATTCCACCCCAGGTGTGGCTGCAGATATGGAACTGCTGCACGAGCAGGAAGAGTTTAGAGAGAAAGACAGGCTGGAAAACGCAGGGAAAAATAGATAAATTTCTATGGGATGACCGAAAAATAGCCACTGATAAATCCAAACTGATTTCACTCACCATTAAATCTTCAGGTGCTGGCCTTTCCTTTGGCTGCTTCTTCATGCTGTGGCATAAATCAAAATGTTTGTATCAAAAGAGTGGCTCACTTATTTGAACTGTTAAAATATTGTTTTCTTTGAAATGTTTAAATATTGGATTGTTTTCTCTGAAATGCTTAAATATTGAACCGTTTTCTTTGAAATGTTTAAATATTGTTTTCTTTGAAATGCTTAAATATTGGATTGTTTTCTTTGAAATGGTGAAATATTGGGTTGTATTTTATCTTTTATCACAGAGCAAAGGATGTCAGGGTATTTCTTGTTCCTGACAATAATTTATTAATGGGTTTATCAATAAAATATTAATGGGTTTCTCCTCCCTTCCAGCCTTCCCTTATGGGATGTGGGGCTCCCCACTTTGTCCCCATGAAAAGTGTTTAAATACAGAAACCCCCAAACCAGGAGGGCACAGAGAGCTGATCCCCACTTTTAAAATTGTATTTTAACTATTTTATCACAGACTGAAGGATTTCACTGTATGTGACACAGCGTTCCTTACAGTCCCCAAATATTTATGGATTTTTCCTCCCTCCAGCCTTCCCTTATGGGATATGGGGCTCCCCACTGTTTATAACCAGGAAAAATGTTTAAACACAGAAACCCCCAAACCAGGAGGGCACAGAGAGCTGATCCCCATTTTTTTTAATTGAATTTTATCTCTTTTATCACAGAATGAAAACTTCATTGTATGGGACACAGGGTTTTTAAGAGACCCCAAATATTTATGGATTTTTCCTCCTTCCAGCCTGCCCTTATGGGATATGGGGCTCCCCACTGTTTATAACCAGGAAAAATGTTTAAACACAGAAACCCCCAAACCAGGAGGGCACAGGGAGCTGATCCCCGTTTTTTTCCTGACCACTTCCACACCAAGAACCGCCCGAGCAGGTGGGAATTCCAACTCGGCCGCTCCCTGGCCGTGCTTCCTGCCTCTTATTCCTTTTCTTGCCATTCCCCTGCAGGGTGAGTTCATTATCCAGCATTAACCCGTGAGAGGATCGCCTTGGTCAGGCACACAACGCTGCTCTGCCTGCAAGGAGATCAGGGATGCTGCTGAACTCTGGGATGCTGCTGAGCTCTGGGATACTGAATTTGGGATGCTGCTGAACTTTGGGATGCTGCTGAACTCTGGATACTGAATTTGGGATGCTGCTGAGCTCTGGGATGCTGCTGAGCTCTGGGATGCTGCTGAGCTCTGGGATACTGAAATTTGGGATGCTGCTGAACTCTGGGATGCTGCTGAGCTCTGGGATGCTGCTGAGCTCTGGGATACTGAATTTGGGATGCTGCTGAACTCTGGGATGCTGCTGAACTTTGGGATGCTGCTGAACTCTGGGATGCTGCTGAACTCTGGATGCTGCTGAATTTTGGGATGCTGAACCTGGGATGCTGCTGAACTCTGTGGATGCTGGATGCTGGAACTCTGGGATGCTGAACTCTGGATCTGAACTCTGGGATGCTGCGAACTCTGGGATGCTGCTGAACTCTGGGATGCTGAACTCTGGGATGCTGACTCTGGATGCTGAACTCGGGATCTGACGAACTCTGGGATGCTGACTCTGGATGCTTGAGCTGAACTTTGGGATGCTGAGCTCTGGGATGCTGAACTCTGGGATGCTGAACTCTGGAGTGCTGAACTCTGGTGCGAATGGCTGAACTCTGGGATGCTGAGCTCTGGGATGCTGAGCTCTGGGATGCTGAACTCTGGGATGCTGAACTTGGATGCTGAGCTCTGGGATGCTGAACTCTGGGATGCTGAACTCTGGGATGCTGACTCTGGATGCTGAACTCTGGATGCTGAATTTGGGATGCTGAACTCTGGGATGCTGAATTTTGGGATGCTGAACTCTGGGATGCTGACTTGAGAACTCTGGGATGCTGAGCTCTGGGATGCTGAATTTTGGATGCTGAACTTGGGATGCTGAACTCTGGGATGCTGAACTCTGGGATGCTGAATTGGGATGCTGAACTCTGGGATGCTGAATTTTGGGATGCTGAACTCTGGGATGCTGAACTCTGGGATGAGCTGAACTCTGGGATGCTGACTCTGGATGCTGACTCTGGATGCTGAATTTTGGGATGCTGAACTCTGGGATGCTGAACTTGGGATGCTGAGCTCTGGGATGCTGAATTTTGGGATGCTGAGCTCTGGGATGCTGAATTTTGGGATGCTGAACTCTGGGATGCTGAGCTCTGGGATGCTGAACTCTGGGATGCTGAACTCTGGGATGCTGACTCTGGGATCGACTTGGATGCTGACCTGGGATGCTGAATTTTGGGATGCTGAACTCTGGGATGCTGAATTTTTGGGATGACTGAGCTCTGGATGCTGAATCTCTGGGATGCTGAACTCTGGGATGCTGCTGAACTCTGGGATGCTGAACTCTGGGATGCTGAGCTCTGGGATGCTGAATTTTGGGATGCTGAACTCTGGATGCTGATTGGGATGCTGAACTCTGGGATGCTGAGCTCTGGGATGCTGAATTTTGGGATGCTGAGCTCTGGGATGCTGAATTTTGGGATGCTGAGCTCTGGGATGCTGAGCTCTGGGATGCTGAGCTCTGGGATGCTGAACTCTGGATGCTGAGCTCTGGGATGCTGCTGAACTCTGGGATGCTGAACTCTGGGATGCTGAACTCTGGGATGCTGAATTTTGGGATGCTGAGCTCTGGGATGCTGAATTTTGGGATGCTGAGCTCTGGGATGCTGAGCTCTGGGATGCTGAGCTCTGGGATGCTGAGCTCTGGGATGCTGAATTTTGGGATGCTGAGCTCTGGGATGCTGAGCTCTGGGATGCTGAACTCTGGGATGCTGAGCTCTGGGATGCTGAGCTCTGGGGATGCTGAATTTTGGGATGCTGAGCTCTGGGATGCTGAGCTCTGGGATGCTGAGCTCTGGGATGCTGCTGAGCTCTGGGATGCTGAACTCTGGGATGCTGAACTCTGGGATGCTGAATTTTGGGATGCTGAGCTCTGGGATGCTGAATTTTGGGATGCTGAGCTCTGGGATGCTGAGCTCTGGGATGCTGAGCTCTGGGATGCTGAACTCTGGGATGCTGAACTCTGGGATGCTGAACTCTGGGATGCTGAATTTTGGGATGCTGAGCTCTGGGATGCTGAATTTTGGGATGCTGAACTCTGGGATGCTGAGCTCTGGGATGCTGAGCTCTGGGATGCTGAGCTCTGGGATGCTGAGCTCTGGGATGCTGAATTTTGGGATGCTGAGCTCTGGGATGCTGAATTTTGGGATGCTGAGCTCTGGGATGCTGAATTTTGGGATGCTGAGCTCTGGGATGCTGAATTTTGGGATGCTGAGCTCTGGGATGCTGAATTTTGGGATGCTGAGCTCTGGGATGCTGAATTTTGGGATGCTGAGCTCTGGGATGCTGCTCAGTTCACACCTCAGCATGAGCCCAGCTGCAGTGTTTGAATGAGCTGCAGTTCCTCCTCCCTTCGGGGATTTTTTATCTCCGGGTTTTTCCCGCAGTTATAAAAACCCGTGGGGATGTGGGAGCCCCCAGGGAGCTGGGCTGGGAATTGGAATTTTTTAATTTTATTTTTAATTTTAAGTTTTGTAATTTCTTAATTTTTTGTAATTTTTTTTTGTATTTTGTTTTAATTTTAAATTTCATTTTATTTTTTTCATTTTTAAATTTTTTATTTTAAATTTTTAATTTTATTTTTTAATTTTATTTTTAATTTAATTTTTTAAATTTAATTTCTTTTAGTTTTTACATTTTTTAATTTTAAAATTTATTTTTTAAATTTTTTAAATATATTTTTTATTTTTTAAAATTTTTTAATTTAAAAATTTTTTTAATTTTATTTTTTATTTTAAATTTAATTTTTTAATTTTATTTTTTAATTTTATTATTTAAATTTTATTTTTTTAATTTTATTTCATCTTAAATTTTTTAAAAATTCTTCCTATTTTAAAAAAAAATCCAATTTATTTTAAATTTATTTTTTAAATTTATTTTAAAATTTATTTAAAACTTATTTTAAAATTTATACTTTAAACTTATTTAAAATATTTATTTTTAAAATTATTTTATAAAATTTATTTTAAAATTCATTTTAAATTTATTTTAAAAATTAATTGAAAACATTTATTTAAAAATTGACTTAAAAATTTACTAAAAATTGCCTTTAAAAATTATTTTAAAAATTACTAAAAATTTATTTAAAAATTTCTACTTTAAATTTACATTTAAAAATTTCTTCTAAACGCTTTTTTTTTCCCAAGCCATGGCTCATTTTTTAAATAATTCAAATTCTTGAATTATTTATTCCTTTAATTAAGTGCTCCCTGTCCTCAGTGCAGGGCTCCTTCCTGCTGCTCAAAATTCACTCATGGGCACAAAAAAAATGATTTTTCCCTGGAAATAAACTTAAATTCCCCGGAAATAAACTGAAAAAAAAAATATTCTATAAGTAAAAACCTAAAAATTAGGAAAGAAAAAGTAAGAACTTAAAAATTTTAAAGGAAAAAAGGAAAAATGTAGAAATTTTAAAGGTAAAAGGTAAAAACTTAAAAATTTTAAAGGAAAAAAACCCTAAAAATTTTAAAGGAAAAAAGTAAAAACTTAAAATTTTAAAGGAAAAAAGTAAAAATGTAAAAATTTTAAAGGAAAAAAGGAAAAACTTAAAATTTTAGAGAAAAAAAACCCTAAAAATTATGAAAGAAAAAAGTAAAAACTTAAAAATTTTAAAGGAAAAAAAGTAAAAACCTAAAAATTTTAAAGAAAGAAAAAAATTCTAAAAGAAAGAAAATAGTAAAAACCTAAAAATTAAAAAAAAAAAAATCTAAAAGAAAAAAAAAGTAAAAACTTAAAAATGCTAAAGAAAAAAACCCTGAAAATTCTAAAGAAAAAAGTAAAAATGTAAAAATTTTAAAGGAAAAAGGTAAAACCTTAAAAATTTTAAAGAAAAAAAAACCCTAAAAATTTTAAAGGAAAAAAAGTAAAAACCTAAAAATTAAAAAAAAAAATCTAAAAGAAAAAAAAAGTAAAAACCTAAAAATTCTAAAGGAAAAAGTAAAAACTTAAAAATTTTAAAGGAAGAAAGGTAAAAACTTAAAAATTTTTAAGAAAAAAAAATCCTAACAGAAAGAAAAAAGTAAAAACCTAAAAATTTTAAAGGAAAAAATCCCTAAAAATTTTAAAGAAAAAAAACCCTAAAAATTTTAAAGAAAAAAGTAAAAACCTAAAAATTCTAAAGAAAAAAGTAAAAACTTAAAAATTTTAAAGAAAAAAATCCTTAAAAATTTTAAAGAAAAAAGTAAAAACTTAAAAATTTTAAAGGAAAAAAAACCCTAAAAATTTTAAAGAAAAAACTTAAAAATTTTAAAGAAAAAAGTAAAAACCTAAAAATTCTAAAGAAAAAAGTAAAAACCTAAAAATTTTAAAGGAAAAAAACCCTAAAAATTTTAAAGAAAAAACTTAAAAATTTTAAAGGAAAAAAAAATTCTAAAAGAAAAAAAATTAAACCCCTAAAAATTCCAAATAATATTTCGATATTTTATCAATTAAAAGAGGGAAAAAGAAGCGTCCTAAAAACTTTATTCTGATTATTCCACTTTTAATCCTCACAAGGAACTTTTCTGGGTGTTTTTTTCAAAATGGAAATTTCTCAATTGTTTTTCAAAATATTTTCCTTGATTTTTTTTGTTTTCTGAATTTTTCAATATTTAACACTTTTCAGCACAAAAACCTCAAATGAACAAACAAAACACTTCTGCTGCGTTGGCTTTGGATTGGGGCAGAAAACCCAAAAAAACCCAAAAAACCCAAAAAACCCAAAAAAACCCAAAAAAAACCCTAAAAAAATCCCCAAAAAAACCAAAAAACCCCTAAAAATCCCCCAAAAAACCTAAAAAACCAAAAAAAAAACCCCAAACCCCAAAAAACCCAAAAAAACCTAAAAACCTCCCAACCCCCCAAAAAAAACTCCAAAAACCCAAAAAATATTTAAAAATAATTAAAAAAAAATAAAAAAAATATAAAAAATAAATGAAAATCTCCAATCCCTGACCCCCCCAGTAATCTCCACCAATCCCATCCCATTGACACCTCTCGATCCCTCCTCGTCATCCATCCCATCCCATCCCATCCCATATCCATCCATCCCATCCATCCTCCTCCATCCCATCCCATCCTCCCATCCCATCCCATCCTCATCCCATCCCATCCCATCCCATCCCATCCCATCCCATCCCATCCCATCCCATCCATCCCCATTCCATTCCTCATCCCATCCCATCCCATCCCATCCATCCCATCCCATCCCATCCCATCCATCCCATCCACCATCCCATCCCATCCCATTCTATTCCATCCCATCCCATCCCATCCCATCCCATCCCATCCCCATCCCATCCCATCCCATCCCATCCCATCCCATCCCATCCCATCCCATCCCATCCCATCCCATCCCATCCCATCTCCCATCCATCCCATCCCCATTCCCATTCCATCCCATCCCCATTCCCATCCCATCCCATCCCATCCCATCCCCATCCCATCCCATCCCATCCCATCCCATCCCATTCCCATCCCATCCCATCCCATCCCATCCCATCCCATCCCATTCCCATCCCATCCCATCCCATCCCATCCCATCCCATCCCATCCCATCCCCATCCCCATCCCATCCCCATCCCCATTCCCATCCCCATCCCATTCCCATCCCCATTCCCATTCCCATTCCCATTCCCATCCCATTCCCATTCCCATTCCCATTCCCATTCCCAATCCCATTCCCAATCCCAATCCCATTCCCGCTCACCACTGAGTGATGAAGTGCACGAAGGGCTCCGAGAAGTCCCCGGCCGGCAGCACCGGCGACTCCTGCAGCGCCACCACAAACCCCAATGCCAGAAACACATGGGCAGCAAAGAAAGAAAGAAAGAAAAACACATTGGCAGGAAATGGAAATAAAACACATCGGCAGGAAAGAAAGAAAAACATTATCAGGAAATGGAAATAAAACACATCGGCAGGAAAGAAAGAAAAACATTATCAGGAAATGGAAATAAAACACATCGGCAGGAAAGAAAAACACATTATCAGGAAATAAAACACATTGGCAGGAAAGAAATAAAAACACATTGGCAGGAAAGAAATAAAAACATTATCAGGAAATAAGAACACACTATTAGGAAATAAGAACACATTATTAGGAAATAAAAACAACATCATATCAGGAAATAAAACACATTATCAGGAAATAAAAACACATTATCAAAGAAATATAAAAACACATTGTCAGGAAATAAATAAAAACATTATCAGGAAATAAAAACACATTGTCAGAAAATAAAACACATTATCAGGAAATAAGAACACATTATCAGGAAATAAAAACACATTGTCAGGAAATAAAAACACATTATTAGGAAATAAAAACCACGATTATAGGAAATAAAACATTATCAGGAAATAAAACACATTATCAGGAAATAAGAACACATTATCAGGAAATAAGAACACATTATTAGGAAATAAGAACACATTGTCAGGAAATAAAAACACATTGGCAGGAAATAAAAACCATTATCAGGAAATAAAACACATTGGCAGGAAATAAAAACATTATCAGGAATAAGAACACATGGCAGAAATAAAACACATTATCAGGAAATAAGAACACATTGGCAGGAAATAAGAACACATTATTAGGAAATAAGAACACATTATCAGGAAATAAGAACACATTATTCAGGAAATAAGAACACATTATTAGGAAATAAAACACATTATTAGGAAATAAGAACAACATTATTCAGGAAATAAGAACATGCATGGAAATAAGACCACATTATCAGGAAACAGCCTGGTGAGCCCCTCTGGGAATACCAACCCCCCAAATCCCCTTTTCGCGCGTAGGGACGAGGAGGGAAAGGCAGGAATTCGGAGGGGGATGTGTTAGCAAACACCGAATTTCAACTAATGAGCATTACACAATGGGTAAAAACATGTGGCAAGACACTGAGGGGAGGTGAGAAAAGGACAATGATAGCCACGGGGTAAAAAGGAAGGTAGGGAAAGTGTAAATGAGAAATTAATGATTATTTAAGTAACACGCAAATGGTCTTGTAATTAACAAAGAGCTGTGAAATTATTCTTGTGTTGACCTTTGTTTCTTTCGCTGCGTTCGCTATTTATTTACACTCATGTTTATTTACACTTATTCATTTTCCAGGCTGTCCTCATATCTGCCTGTTCACGATTTAAAAGGCAAAAATATTAAAAAAAAAAAAAGCCAAAAAAAAAAGCAGGATTTACCAGGCTAGAAAACACCCAGCCGATATTTATGGAACAAAAAAAAAAAAATAATAAAAAAAAAAGGAAAAGAGCAGAGGGAAAAAAAAAAAGAAACATTAGGAAGGGGGAACAAACATCACCATTTGCAAAGCAGGGTTTTAGGAATGTGGGAGTTTTTCCAGGGCTGACGGCGAGCTGCAGCGCGTTTGTGGTGCAGCAGCTCCGGATGGAATGAAATTACAGCGCTGAGTACTTTACCAGTGTCATCTCATTAGAGGCACGCTCGGAACAAGAGAGCCGCATCAAACACGCAGCTGCAAATGACTGCCATTCTCATCCCTTCTCATTTGCTATTAAAAATACCTCTCGGCGTCTTCTCCCCCTCCCTGCCACCCCCTGCACAAAGTACCCTGCAAAGTATGATACATGCACCTATTTAAATTAACAAAGGAATGACTTATTTTAATCTCCCTGTGCTTTGGAGTGCTTTGGCCATTTGGATGAGCAATATATCATTACATACAACCTTCCAGCGCTGCAGGCAAGAAACTCGGAGCGTGCAGCATTTGGTGGGAGCCAAACAATTTCTCTAGCACACAACTGTGTCAAATGCATGCGTGTATTCATTATGGGGAACGGGGAAATAGCTTTGATGTAGTGGAAAAAAGAAGATGATAAAAGCACCTCTGCAATGTGTGTGCCATTATCAATGGTGGCAGATAGACACGACTGCAGAGCCTCCTGTGTGATTAGTAAATATACATATAATTGCTGTGGCCAATTATCAGAAAAATGAGATCGGTAATTACAAGAGAGAAAATTAACTAGAACTCTTATTAAGGCTTTGTTTCCAATCCGAACAATTGGAAACTGCTGGAAAATACAATTAAATCAAAAGTAGCTGAAGAGGAAAAGGAGAAGCCAAAATTGCTCGACGCTTTTCAAAGACTTCTATTAAATACGAGGAGTGTTTGATAGAACGTGGCTAAATTCTCTTTGAACTCGGCCCGGGTGAGGGAGAGGGCATTGTTTCCAAAGTTGGAAATGACAGCAATCCAGGGAAGCTTTCTGCTGGAGAGTGGAGGGAACACAAGGAAATCAGCAGCACAATTAAACTTTCTCCACTTCAAAGCACTGCCCGTGAAAATGATCTGTATTAGCGGAGGAAACGCAGAGGGAAACGGCAGCCTTGCTCAGACAGAGCAGGGTTTGCCTCTCCTCGTCCTTTCCTCCTGCCCAGCAGGACTTCCCGGGCTTCTCCTCCCTGAAACCACTGGGAGGGACCCAGAAGGGAGAGCAGGAATTGTTCCAGGCACAGGATCCATGGGGTGGACCCAGAAGGGAGAGCAGGAAATGTTCCAGGCACAGAATCCATGGGATGGACCCAGAAGGGAGAGCAGGAATTGTTCCAGGCACAGAATCCATGGGATGGACCCAGAAGGGAGAGCAGGAATTGTTCCAGGCACAGAACCCATGGGATGGACCCAAAAGGGACAGGCAGGAAATGTTCCAGGCACAGAACCCATGGGATGGACCCAAAAGGGACAGGCAGGAAATGTTCCAGGCACAGAACCCATGGGATGGACCCAAAAGGGACAGGCAGGAAATGTTCCAGGCACAGAACCCATGGATTCACCACTCCCGGGGCACTGGCTGTGCCCAGCCATCACCCTGCACTGATTTTGCCCTGGAATGCCAGGGAAGCTCACCCATTCCAGCTCCGGCACTGCTGTGCCCAGCCATCACCTTTCCCTGAATGCAGGAAGCTCACCCATTCCCTCGGCATGGCTGTGCCCAGCCATCACCTTTTGCCCTGGAATGCCAGGGAAGCTCAGCCCATTCCCAGCCTCTCCCGGGGCACTGGCTGTCCCGCCATCACCTTGCCTGAATCCGGAGTCAGCCCATTCCCACTCTCCGGCACGGCTGTGCCAGCATCACCTTTGCCTGAAGCCAGGAAGCTCAGTCCATTCCCAGCCTCTCCCGGCGCTGCCAGCTCGGCTCAGTCCAGGGCACTTCACACTCATTTGGGAGGTGATAATTTCTGCATTCGCAGGAGAGCACGGACCCATAATCGACAGAAAGCTCATTATGAGAGGGGAGGAGAGGCTGATGAGCCGCTCTGGAGCCACCCGGCCCACTCTGCTTATTCCAAAGCCTCTGGGCTCATCCAGGCAAAGGGAGAATTGTTCCAACATCAGCATAAAAACCTGGACCGTGCAGCTCCTGTCCTGCAGCACAGCCAGGGCACGAGGGGCTCCTGCCTAAGAACATTTCACCTGGACAGCAAGTAAAGCTTAAATCCTATTTTTCCCCCCCATTTTTGGGGTGTATTTTCCTGTTTAATTCAGGTATTTGGCCTGCTGGCCATGGCCACACCGGGGCTGCTTTGCTCTGAGGAGCTGGGGAAGAGATTTTGTGTGGAGATGAACCCACACTGGATCTCAGCGTGGAAAGGACACGGAGCCACCCTGAGGCTTTGGGATTTATCAGGGATTTGCCTGAAGAATCCAAAGCCTTTTGGGAGGCTGGAGGAAATCAAGGAGGAATTCTGAAGACACCTTCCACCAGACCAGGCTGCTCGAGTCCAGGGTGTGCAGACTGAGCTCATTTGGTATCCTGGGGTTTCCCAGATGTTGTCTGACACTCCAAGAGATGGGAATAAAGGGAAATAAAGCCAAGCTGCACTGGGTGAGGCAATATGGTCACATTTGCTGCACCCCAGTGACCTGCCTGATTTCCCCACCTAGGAAATGAATTCACACCAGAGAGGGAAGGAAAGTAGAAATCCAAGGGTTTAAAGGAGTGAGGAACAGATCTTTCCAATTCTGCCTGGGAAATGCTTCTTTCCTTTCCCTGAACTTGGCTTTTGAGCAGCATCACAAAGACCCCGGCACTGGGGATGATGCCAAAGGGGCAGAGAAGACACAAAGGGTTCTGAAGATCCATGGAATGTTATTCCCAGGACTGGCTGCTTCCCAAGATCCAAACATTTCCACAACTGGGATCTGCTGCAGGAGATCCAAACAGAATTTCCACCACTGGGATCTCCAGAAGATCCCAACATTTCCACAACTGGGATCTGCTGCAGGAGATCCAAACAGAATTTCCACCACTGGGATCTGCAGGAGATCCAAACATTTCCACCACTGGGATCTGCAGAGAATTAAACAGCATTTCCAAAACTGGGATCTGCAGAAGATCCAAACATTTCCACAACCGGGATCTGCAGAAGATCCAAACATTTCCACAACTGGATCTGCAGGAGATCCCAACATTTCCACCACTGGGATCTCCAGAAGATCCCAACATTTCCACCAACTGGGATCTCCAGAAGATCCCAACATTTCTACAAATGGGATCTGCAGAAGATCCCAACATTTCTACAACTGGGATCTCCAGAAGATCCAATATTTTCTACAACTGGCATCTGCAGGAGATCCAACATTTCCACCACTGGGATCTGCAGAAGATCCAAACATTTCCACAATTGGGATCTGCAGAAGATCCAATATTTTCTACAACTGGGATCTGCAGAAGATCCCAACATTTCCACCACTGGATCTGCAGAAGATCCAAACATTTCCACAATTGGGATCTGCAGAAGATCCAAACATTTCCACAACTGGGATCTGCAGGAGATCCCAACAACATTTCCACCACTGGGATCTGCAGGAGATCCCAACAACATTTCCACAACTGGGATCTGCAGAAGATCCAATATTTTCTACAACTGGGATCTGCAGGAGATCCCAACAACATTTCCACCACTGGGATCTGCAGAAGATCCCAGCAGCACTTTCCTCCCCTGGGATCTGCTGCAGGAGAAGACAAATTTCTGATTCCTCTGCTCTCTCCGAGCCAGCTGTGCACACCCAGCGAGGGAAGGGCAAGAGGGAAAAAAGTTTGAGTGATGCCTTTGCCTTGTGAATAATGAACAGTTCAGGGAGGTCAACCCATTACAACTGAAACCGTTTAATTATTAATTATGCACAATCCATGAGCAAAAGGACAAGTTCAGAATGTTTAATGCGTGGTAACTCCGACTGGACCCTCTCTTGGCATTCTGTTATTAGCACTTGTCAGCAAGGTGCTCAGGCAGAAAGACAAAAGCACAGCGGCAGAAAATCCGAGCTGCAGCAGGAGGGAGGGCTTTAAACTTCAAACACTGCTCCTAATATTTAATTTATAGAGTGCCAGGGCTCTGGTATAAACCTTATTGACTTCCCAGGAGTCAGGGGAAAGCCACATTATCTAAATGAAGACCTGAGAATGAGCTTGCTCAACAATCCCTCGCTTCTGAAGGCAGCAATAACATCAGGACCTGGATCTTCCTTTTTTTTTTTTTTCCCCTCACAGGTCTGAACAAAGGAAGACAGAAGCACCTAAGAGCATGTTCAGAAGGCAAACCTTTGGAAGCTCTGCAACATGAGCTTGAATTACAGAGCCCAGCATTATCCTCACTTACTCCTCCCACTGATGATTTGGGAGTTCTCCTGCTCTGTTTGCTCTCCCCGAGCAGAGATGCTGCCGAGGATCAGGAAATCAATAATGTCCAAAAAACCCACAGGGATGAGGCACCTTCCTCCTTTTCCTGTCCAGTTTGCAGGTTTACATGGATAACCTCAAGAAGAAAATTCAACAGACACACTTTGGAGCTGCTCGTATTATTTTGGAAACGCTCTCACGTCAATGAAATTTGGGAGTCGTTCCTGACTGGCTACAAACACCAAAACCCCTCAGGCTTTCCACACCTTCAGGGCTCTGACTTTTTGAGAGTGAAATGTTCTCTCAGAACTTATTTAAACGCTTGAGATTTATCACATCCTTCCTGAAGGAGAAATCCCACGCCCCCCCTGGGTGGAAAAGCAGGGAACACAGTTTGCCCTGAGCATCCAAAGAACATTTCCATGGCTGGAAAAAGACAAGGAGCAGCATCTCTGTGATTTCTCCAAGCCAGCCAGGAACAGCAGAGAAATCTGAGTGATGCCATCGGGGTGGAGATGACAAACTTGGGCTCAAATCCCCTCGGGGCCAGCTGCACAACCAGCAATTCCTGCCACAACCTGGGGACAAGGGAGGCTGCAGCTCCCAAACCCCCCCAGCTTTCCTCCTGCTGCTCTGGGCAGGGTTTGATTCCCGTTTCCCCCCTCAGCTCTGGTTGTGCAGAAGGAGCTGCCATGGTCCTGTGGCTCCAGGGCCACAGGAGGGATGTTGGAAGGCAGCAAAGCAAAGCTCAGCTCCTGCGGGCTCCCCTGGCACCCCGTGCCCGGGGAAGGAGCTCTCCTGCGGGCACGAATTCCTCCCCGGGGCTGAAGTGGCAGCATTCACAAAGAACGCCTGTGCTCTGCCAAGCACTCCTGCAAAATCGCTGGGTTAAAGAATTTTGAAGCTTCTCTCAGGCTAAAGCTTTTTAAAAAATATATATATTTACTTTTTTATAGGAGCTGCGGTTCGCTTCGTGGCCAAATAGTGATTTTTTGATTTTTTTTTTTTAAAGGAAAGTAAGTTTTAGATGGATCAGAAATGCTGCCAGGTGCAATTACAGGTAATAAATGCACCGCAGTTCCCAGAAAATTCTGAGTTGGAGGGAACCATAAGGATCACCAAGTCCAACTCTTAAGTGAGTGGTCTCTGAGCAATGAATGACAATTCTGCACAAACTCAGATTTAATCCTATAAGAACAACTTTCTTCCAAAAAAAAAAAAAAAAATATATATATATTTATACATATACAAATAAAATCCATTCCCAATTTAGATTTACTCCTTCCAGACCAACTTTTTTTCCCCCAACACTTCTAAAAAAAAAACCCCACTCTCTGTACGAACCCAAAATCAAAGCCCGGCTTTCGATTTACTCTTACCACTTTCATCCACAGCACTCCTAAAACAATATATCTATATAAAACAACAACCAAAAAAAAAAAAAAAAAAAATCTATTCCTGCTTTTGCAGCCAATCTACTTCAAAAGGCCAGAAGGAGCCTAATGCAGGGGATTTCTGACAAGTAACAAGTTGGCAGCAGCCAGCGGGGGCTGGAGGTGGCTCCGAGATCCAGACTTGAAAGAATTCCTGGGCTGTTCCTGCTCGGCTCCCACCCCGGGCAGGAAGGTGAAGGATGATTACATCTCTGCCCCTCTTGCTCTTTCCTCAGTAGCAGGTGCCCAAAGTGACAAATTACCCGTGGGGGCAGCTGGCTGGGAAGTTTTTGTGCGTGGCGCAGGAAACTCGTTTGTGTGCAGAGCTGGAGCTGGACAGAGCCGGGGTGCAAAGGCCAGTGTTTCATCTCCCCCAAACACAGCCTGCCTCAAAACCCTCAAACCTCCTCTTGCAGCTGCCTGCTCCTCCAGCTCCTGGGAATGGGCCCTCTGTCAGGAATAAGTCTGAGGATATTGGGATGGTTTGCTTGTAGGTACTGGGGAGGTTTTTCAGAGGGAAGAAGGGATTTGGAACAGGGATAATCAGGAGTGGGCCATCCCTTCCTCCCCTTGCCACCGTGCCCCAGCAGTTCAGCTTTTGTATTTTTTCATGGTTTTGCACTCCTGCCATTCTTTAGTGCCTGACTCTGAATTCCACCCTCAGTGTCAGCTGCTGCTCTCCCGTTTTGGGCAGACACAACAAATCCTCTGCAGCCTGGGAATGAGGGACCCCTCACTGCCTCAGGCCCCGAGAAATGGAAACAGAAGAGAGCTGGGGGGAGCACACTGGGCTGAATGACTTCACTACCCACAGCTGTAACTGGGAGATGAACCCCCAATATGCAAATGGATCAAAGCCATAGAAGTGTGGAAGCCCCTGGTCCATGTTTTGGGGTGCAGCAATGCCCTGGATGTACCTGAAGGCCCTTCCCCAAACACAACTGATTTTTATCCCCTTCCTTTTGTCCGCCCCCTGTTTTTAGGCAGTCCCAAGAAGGCACCAGCCAGGCTCTGAAGGGCCTGCAAAACCAGGTTAATCCTTCCACCACCAGTGTAATTGCTTTTTTTCCCCTCCAACAGCCCAAGAATTCCTGCCTCTCCTGTCGCTCATCAGGCAGCAGAGCACGGCAGGTCTGGGCAGACAAACACACACCGAGGGGACCTGGCAAAAAAAACAAAAACTCAACCCATTTGTTGTTCCCTTTCCTCCCCTGCACCCTCCTGATGCATTTTTATTGCTTTTTCATAAAACACCGCTGCAAATAATCAAGCATGACCATTGACATCCACAAGATTGAGTTTTAGGAACCATTAAATGAGCTTGTTCTCCTGGGAAGGTTCTTGCTCAGGTTGGTCTAAAGGTAATTATTCAGCAATTCCTACCTGTGGTTTTACCTTGTTCCTCTCCAAGTCTCTGAATCTCATACACTGGTAAGGTCACAGTTTCTGTCTCCATCAAACTAATCCTTAAACCAGCTTATCCACAAAACAAATTATTGTAGCTTTGGGTAAACACACATACAAAAGTGTATAACCAACCTATGGAAATCTTCACAACTCCAGCAATTTCCAGGTTTCCTACATTTAAATCAATACCTGAGAATCCAAAGAGAAATTCCTAAGGAAAAGAAACGAAATCTTTCATTCTGAGCCTTTTTGGAGTTTTTTAGTGCATTTAGAGCAAGAGCAAAATGCAGCAGAGATTTGTAAGGTGGAGAAATTCAGGATCCCTCCTCATGGTATTTGATCAAGCTGAACAGCCTGGGAATTTTCCAGGCTATTCCAATAAGTAGAGGAGTATATTTAACCACATTAAAAAAAAAAAAAAAAAATAGGAACAACTGCTCAGAAGATAATAGGAACAACTACACAGAAAACATGGATTAAGTGCAGGTTATTTCTTTTCCACAGGAAAATCTGAAAACATATTGGCAGTGAAATGCTTCACAGCTCAGTGTTAAAACCCCAGCAGCTCTTAAATGTTTCTGGAGTAAGGATTTAAAAGGAGAACAAAAAAAAAAAAAAAAAAAAAAAAAAAAAAAAAAAAAAAAAGAGGTCTTTGATTTGTGGAGTTTGGAAAGTCCTTGAGCTAGATTAAACTGCAGTCTTGTGAGACCAAGTATCTCTGTGGGGGCACTTCACAGAAATGCTCGAGAAGCTCATGGAAAGCTCCTCTCTGCTCACTCATGAAGCTATCAGGGTAAGGATTCATGAGGACAACTAATTAATTTTTCTCCTCAATTTCTGCCTGGCTTGTTAAAGCAGGCAGGTTTTGCAATGCTGCCTCCTGTTTGTACAAACCAGGATTTGCTCCTGGAAATCCTCTCCCCTCCCCGAGCTTCTGATGGAATTGGAATAACACAACAATTTAAAACTGACGGGCAAAAATCGAGCTCAGTTCACAAGGAATAAACCAAAAGCAACACTTAAATCCCAATTACAGTGAGACAAACCACAGCAGCTTTGAAACCAGAGTGAATTCCTCTCAGGTGAGGAGGGAGAAAAGGTTGGGAAGCAGAGCTGCTGTTTAACTGCAGAGCTGGTGCCCACACAGCCCAGGGATTGCTTTCCCAGAGGGGACACTCCAGCTACAGAAAGGTTAAACCAAACAGCCCTGCTTAAGGAATAGTTAAAGGATGTGAATATTTACAGGAGGGATTCCAGCTTTCTGTCCACCCAACCTGCTCTGGATGCAGAGCAGACACCTCTAAAACCACGGGATCCAAAGGATGGGAAGCTGAAATGCTGGAAACCTCACAGCTCCTGGGTTTGGGCTTTTGGGATCTTTGGACCCAATCAGGATGCTGAGTGAGCAGAGATCAGGAAAAATGGCATTTGGAGAAGGTTGCAGGGATTCTGCAGCTGAGGAAGCAACTAAAGGGTTGGTTTTGATGATTTTAGAGGTATTGTCCAACCTAAATGATTCTAAGCAGTGATTTCCTGCTAATATATTGTGACAGCAAGATAACAGGGAAATAAATACCTACAGTTTGGATGGGCCTTGAAAATAATGGCACTTCTCAACCTACTTAAGGGATGCAAAAAAATGCTGTGAACAGAGCTCTGATTTTCCTGAAAAAGCCAGTCCCACATTTTTCTGCAGTGTGCAGAACCCAGCAGTTACCAAAGTGGAAATGCAGACCTGCCTCATTTACCTTGTACCCTGAGAATTCCTAAAGCATCAAAAGGAAAAGGCAGGATTATAATCAATGCTACAGCTCCTGGAAGCTGGAAGTGGAATTTGGTTTCCTGAGTGATCCTTGCAGGTATCAAGGAGAACACTGAGGTGGCCCAGGTGGGTTTGTCTGGGATGTGGCTGGAGAGCTGGAGGCTGAGCAAGGAACTGGTGGGGTTTCTTCTGTCAGCTCAAGAGAAAATAGCAAGGCAGACTGTGAGCACTGAGAATGCTAAAAACCTGTGGATTTTACCTGCAGTATTTAGGTTTCAGAGGCAACAGCTGCATTTGTCCAATCACACAACTGTGGAACTGTCCAAGCTGGAAAAGACCTTGGAGATCCTGGAGTCCAGCACCTCCACACTCAGCACCCAGCCTGGCCCCCCCAAGGGCCACAGCCACACTTTTTTGGGCATTTCCAGGGATGCTGACTCCACCACTGCCTTGGGCAGGCTGTTCCAATGCTACCCAACCTTTTCCACAAAGAATCTTTTCCCAGTGTCCAATCTAAACGTGCCCTGGCCCAGCCTGAGGCTGTTCCCTCCCCTCCTGTTCCCACAGCCCGATCCCCCCTGGCTGTCCCCTCCTGGCAGGAGCTGTGCAGAGCCACAGGCTCCCCCTGAGCCCCCTCAGCTGCTCCTGGGGCTCTGGGGGTTTGCATTTCTCATTCCCATTCCTACTCTTTCTGTACATCTGCAACAGATCCTGACGACAGAAGCTTTTGGGGATCGTTCGGAGCCGCCCCTATCGCTTTGGAAGCACAACCCCATTCCTTGGCAAATCCTTTGGCTGCACCACCAGGACCACATCCAGGCCATCCTCCAAGGCAGGCTCTTGCCCCAGCCCCTCCATCATCCATCCATCCATCCATCCATCCATCCATCCCATCCATCCATCCTGCTCTGCAGAGCCAGCAGTGCAGGTCCTTCCCCCCGGGCATCATCCGTGCTGCATTTCCTGGAGCTGGAGACAAGCTCAGCCCAGGGCTGGAACATCCACCAGCTCTCAGCTCCCACACTACAGCAGCCTGCCTTTACTGCTGCCTGTGGCAGGAGGAGCTCCACTGGCCACCAGGCAGTGCCCATCTCTGCGCCAGGAGCAGGGACCTTGTCACAGAGGGAGCTGCTGCTCCCATCAGGAGCCTTGCTTAAACGAGCGTGGATTATCTGGAGCTGGCTCTGAGGCACCACATGGTAAAAAACAAAGGGTCTGGCAGGCACCTTTAGCCCAGGCACACAATGCTCTAATTCTGCCATTAAACAATAATCCCAGCCCCGGTGCCATTGGCAGCCCCATGGATCATTTCTCAACAAAACCCGTCCGGCGCAGCTTGCTGGGATTGCAGAGGAAGCACCGTGCCTGGCTCTTCTGGGGTCACTTATCCTGCTTCTCAAATGGCTTAGCCATCCTTTCTGGGAGTCACTTTAAGTCCTAGAAAAGGCACAAATTGGCTTTTCAAACCGCCAGAGTTTCTGGGTTTCACGTATTTCGCCAAGAGTTTAAAACCGGCTCCAAAAATCTCACTACGCAGAAAATCTAAAAATTTCCATGGGCAGCTTTTATTCCATAGCGTCCTCTATCCCAGGGTGCTCCAAGCTCCATCCAACCTGGCCTTGGACACTTCCAGGGATGAAGCCACAGCTTCTCTGGGCAGCTCAATTAACCCTAGGAATTAATATTAACCTGCTGCAAGTTCTACCAAATCCCACCACAACCAATACAACAAGCAACCACCAGAAAGAACCAAGGTCTTGATGAAAACATCTCTGGGCTCTCCTGGAGCAGGCTCTGAAGTTTTAGCTGGCTCCAGAGGAAGGATTGAGGGAATTTTAAGACCTTAGAGCCAAGGGGAAGATGTGACCCAGAATAACGAGCCTTACAAAATTGGGATTTCTAATGGTGAATGTTCCTGCTCTGACGTGGAGTGTTCAAAACAAAGCAGAGCTTGAACTCTGAGCTGAGCTGTGCTCTGTCACCTGGAGCTTTAACAGCCCACACTGCCCACCACCTCAGCAGAACGATGACTTCTCTTGCTGTGGGACATCAAACAAACCTAAAAAATACCAAAATGCCAGCGGTGAAGAGAGCTGAGCCCTCAGACATTTACAGCCTGCCCGAAGCTCCCTGGCTGCAGTCTTTGTGAGGAGACTGGGGCAGTTCTGATGCTGAGGAGATGGGGGAGCTGCCAGGAGGTCACAGAACCCTCTGAGATGATCCAGCCCAACGCTGTGCCCCAGTGTGAGCCCCCCAGGCTGTGCTAGAGAGCAGGGGGCTCACAGCCAGGCAGCTGCACCCGTGC